>JANAVB010027997.1:1003806-1116306 GCA_029216955.1 Iris pallida
CGGATTGGAGTATCAGATTTTTTGGTATCGGAAAGCGAAAACATTTTAGAAAATATATTTTATACATTTAGGCATAATTTCAATATTTTTAGTGTTGTTTCTTAGTAGTTTTGAAATTGAATGAAATAATAGTCACTCTTACTCATTGATTTACATACGATAGATACATTTTCTTCTTTTACATGTTTATAACGTTTCTATGCTTTTACACTCTTGTTGAATGGCCTTTTCGTTCAATTTTCTTTGCCGAGTTGACCGGAAAAGAGACCCCCAATGTCGGTATCGGGTATCGGTCGGTATCGGATGGGGACATGCCAAATTGTATTGGTATCGGGGTACTGCGAACTATGCTTTCAGGATCTATTACTCACATATCTAAGCTGTGCACAGCATTGATGTGTGTAGATGTTGGGCATATAACTTTATAACTCTGTTGGTATGCCTCCATGAGTAGTTGCATACTTGCATCAACAATTCATAACGGACACACATCATAAGATGAAAAAAGTCTCTGTCCAGAACTCATTGAAGGCATAAAATCATTGTAATAGATAAACTAATTCTACAACATTGTCTGATTATATTGACAACGGGAAAGTGTAGAGAATAATTGTTGTGTGTTTTATTAATTGGCTACTCCATTACTTATAGGGAGTCTAGCTCCTCTTCATATTATATTTTCCAATGTAGGACTAAATCCCTTATTAGTTCTCAACACCCCTTCAAGATGGACGATAGATATTAATCATTCCCATCTTGTTATATAGCTTCGACAGACTCAATGAACTAAGACCCTTAGTCAGACAGTCTTCTGAGCGAACATGATCAATCTTCAGTATCCCTTGTTCCAGCTTCTCTTTGATAAAGAATCGATCGATCTCGATGTGCTTCGTTCTGTCGTGCTGAACTGGATTGTTAGCTATACTTATTGCAGCTTGACTATCGCTCAGAAGACGTAACGGTGCTCCCTTGTCCAGCTTCAACTCTGTTAGCAACGCTTTCACCCACAGCAACTCCGACACTCCTAAAGCCATTGCTCTGTATTCTGCTTCAGCTGTAGACCGTGCTACCACAGACTGTTTCTTGCTTCTCCATGAGACCAAGTTTCCTCCTACAAAGACACAATTTTCCGTGGTAGACCTTCATTGTCTATGCAGCTCGTCCAGTCTGCATCGCAGTATCCTTCAACTTCTATACATCCATTCTTCTTGAGCCATAGCCATTTCTCCGGCGTCCCTTTCAGATATCTTAAGATCTGAAACATGCATCCATATGATCCGTTCTTGGATCATGCATGTAGCAACTTACTACACTCACCGCAAATGAGATATCAGGGCGACTGTGCCCCAGATAAATTAATCTCCCTACAAGTCGTTGATATCTTTCACGATCAACTGACTCTCCTGCTTCTGCTTCTACCTTGTACTTCTGGTCAATTGGAGTGACTGCTACTTTGCATCCCAGCATCCCTGTCTCCTTCAGCAGATCTAGTACGTATTTTCTCTGTGAGAGAACAATTCCTTGTTCGCCTTCACACACCTCGATACCTAGAAAGTACCTCATCGCTCCTAAATCCTTCACCTCAAACTCCTTCGCGAGTTTTGACTTCAGCTTAGCGATCTCGACTTCATCATTATCTGTGATTACTATATCATCCACGTATACAACAAGTATAGTGATGTGGCCTCTTGCATGCTGAAGAAAGACCGTATGATCTGCATTTGCTTGATGGTATCCCATGCCTGTAACAGCCTTTCTGAATCTGTCAAATCAGGCTCGAGGAGATTGCTTGAGTCCATATAGCGACTTCTTCAGTTTGTACACTTTTCCATGCGATGTTCTTCCGTCTGATTCCGTAGCGTAGCACCCTGGCGGGAGTTTCATGTACACTTCTTCTTGTAGGTCCCCATGGAGAAAGGCATTCTTTACATCTAACTGGTATATCTTCCACCCATAGTTTGCTGCAATGGAGACCAGAGTTCTTACGGTGCTCATTTTCGCTACTGGAGCAAACGTCTCATCATAGTCGATACCATATGATTGTGTTTCCTTTTGCAACCAACCTTGCCTTGTTTCATTCCACTTTTCCTTCTGACGTCTCCTTTACTGTGTATACCCATTTGTATCCCACAGTTTTCTTCCCTTTGGGTAATGGAACCAGCTCCCAGTCTTATTTTTCTCCAGTGCCCCAAGTTCTTCCATCATTGCAGCTTTCCACCTTGGATCTTTCTTTGCTTCCTGCCAACTTTTGGGCAACGAAGTAGAGTCTAATGATGCAATGAAGGCTCGATAATTTGAAGAAATGTTAGAATAAGACAGATAGTTGGCAATATCATGTTCATAATCATCAAAACGACTAGGAGCCTTACCCGCATTGATGCGAGAAGATCTCCTTAAGGGAGCAATAGGTGGTGGAGAGATCATACCATCAGAGAGATCCGCATCAGAATCAGATTAATTCAGTGCGGGGGCAACATCTTCAAGAGTTGGAGCAGGAGTAGACGAGGGACTTGGCACAGGGCACGGTACAGGCACAGTACTGGACTTCTGTTGTCTCCTTCTGTAGACTTGGAGCTCCTTTTGCACTTGGAGCTCCTTTTCCATGTCTGCTGCTCCCCTGTTTAAAATATGTATCTCTTCATCTTCTGTATCGGAGTCACTGCTTTCTTCTCCTTTCGTCCAGTTTTCTACGACCGGACATGGGACCGATCCGACCACCACAGATGGACTTATTTTTTCTCCCTCACATCTAACACCCTCTGTGTTAGGTGTGTCACCAAACGCTGAACCGTCATCCGAACCATAATAGTTCTAGTTCTCTGAATGTAACGTCCATGCTTACAAACATCTTCCGCTCAACTGGGCTCCAACATGCGTATCCCTTCTGAGTTGTCGTGTACCCAACAAAGACAATTTACCCGCTCTAGGATCCAGTTTGCCAACTCCTGGCCTATTATCTTGGACAAAACATACACACTCAAATACTTTCAGTGGAACAGTGTACGTGGTTGCACAGTAAGCATCTCCAACGGTGTCTTCTAGTCCAATACCTGAGATGGCATTCTGTTGATGAGATAAGAGGCCGTTAACACCGCCTGCCCCCATAAGTGTTTCGGGACATTCATAGCCAGCATCATCGTCCGTGCGACCTCCAGCAGGTGTCTGTTCTTCCGTTCGGCCACACCATTTTGTTCCGGTGTATAGGCACATGAAGTTTGGTGTAGTATTCTATGAGTGGATAAATACTCAGCAACCTTCTTATTTGTATACTTCGTCCCATTGTCAGACCGTAAGCACTTAATTTTAGTGCCATATTGTGTTTCTACCCGGCGATGAAAGTCTCGAAATGCCTCAAAGACGTCACTTTATTCTTCATAAGGTAGACCCAGGTCACGCGAGTATAACAATCAATAAAAGTGACGAACTATCGAAAACCGTTAATACCGGTTGTAGGACAAGGACCCCATACGTCCGAATGTATCATATCAAATGCAGTTGAACTTCTACTTCCTGAACTCACATACGTGCTTCTGGTATGTTTACCCAACTCACATGCATTACAAAATAACTTCTCTTTATTAGCCCTCTGGTATAAGGACGGATACGATCGACTAATAATTTTAAAAGAAGAATGACCGACACGCTGGTGGTGGAGTAGCAATTCATCTTCTACACGCGCCGTGAATCTTCCGGTGGTGTGTCTGCTACCAAAGATGCCAAAGCTTTGTCCAGTCCAGTCCTGTCCAAGTACCACAGCCCCTTATGCCATGTGCCAGTCCCTAGTCGTCGTCCTGTCCCCTTCTCCTGAAAAGTCACCGTAGGAATGTTAAAGGAAACAGTACAGTTAAGATCAAGAATAATGGCACTAATAGAAAGAAAATTGACGGGAAAAGACGGAGCATGTAAGACATTGGTGAGAGTGAGAGAAGGGGTGCATGCGACAGTGCCTTTACCCATGACAGTGCTGGAGTTACCATCATCAGTCTGAATGCTCTCCGGCGTCGGTAGGTGAGTATAGTCCTGGAACTCACCGCGGGACCCCGTGACATGGCGAGATGCCCCAGAGTCCATAATCCAACCTGGTTGGTGGACAGCTGTCGCAAGAGCACGCGCAGGAATACCTGTGCTGGTTTTGGGCAAAGCAAGTGATGTGATCCCGAGGTAGGGCCCCATGACTGCCATCCGAACCCAGCTTCGTGCTGCGTAACCTCGCGAGGAACTCCTTCTCAAGAGGGGTTAACTCAGCCAGGTGATTATCTCTCCCTTCCTCCGCCAGATTAGCTTTGTGCCCTCCAGAATAATTTTTCCTTCTACCAGCATAACCACCTCGACGTCCTGCGCGGCCCCGTCCACGATCACTCGACTGACTTTGCAGGAGTTTTGGACAAAATCTGATGTAATGTCCTGAGTCACCACAGTTGTGGCAAACACCAGCCACAGAGGGAGGCTGATTGAAGGCGGCAAGGGCAGACTTGTCAACAGCGGCTTGCTCCCCCTGAAAATAGTCCTTGTTGGATATCAACTTCAATCGAGCCTCTTCTTGTGCCATGGTAGCTATGGCTTCTACTAAGGTTGGAAGCATGGGCTGTGCTAGGAGTACATTCCTTCTATGCTCAAACACAGGGTTAAGACCCTTCAAGAACTTCATCATCCGTTGTTGCGAAATATAATCCAAGAATTTTTGGAAATGTTTCGCAAATGCTGGTTCGACTTGTGCATCTTCCATCCCAATAGGATCATAGTGATCCAGATCAGACCAGTATTTCTTCAACAGTGCGGCATATTCAGAGATGGTACGGTCGTCCTGGGCCACCCTATCAAATTCATCCTGCAGTTGGAAGACCCACATAGGATTGCCTGAGCCTGAGTATATATCCTTCAAAGTCCGCCATATATCAGCAGCAGCCTCCATCGCCTCTACATTGTCCGACACCTGGTCGGTCAAGGAGGCTGTCAACTATCCAGCGACAACATTGTTGACAATTTCCCAAATATCAAACTCCTTTGAGGAGGGATCATCTGGCGCCTTGTTTGGCCATTGACGTAGCCAACCAAACCTCGTCCCTTCAGAGTCCGCATTGCCTGTCGTGACCATTTCAAGTAGTTGGACGTACCTTCCAACTTCGTCTCCAGCTTGTCCAGCTTTCCCATTTTGTAGAATGACGGATCCACATCAGTATGGATCACACGTGGGGTTGTCTCGGTTAATCTCTTGGATAAAATATCATCAACCAAGGCCTTCATCTCTTCTGCTGTCAGTTTACCACTGATCGAATCCATGGCGTCTTCAACGGTGATTCGTCGTCGTCTTTACGTAAAGTCTTCAACAGAGACCTTACGAATGCGCTGTCAACGTGGCCAACACCGGTGCGCGCATGTAGATCCTAATTTGCAGATCGAGAACGGAAAACAAATAAAGTATTTGTAATTCTGGAGGGCGTAATCTAGGAACAGATGGTGCAAATAAAACATTTGACAGCCATCCGTCTTCGAATAACCGTCCAAGTAATCTCTCTAAAATTAGGGTTTTTTTTTTAAAATAGGGGGGGGGGGTCGGCAGTAGTAGGGGGTCGTTGGCGGCAGCGGGGGGGTGGCGTCGGGGGGGGGGGGGGGGAACTGCCGGGGGGGGAGGGGGGGCGTCGAGAGGGGGGGAACTGCCGGGGAGGGCAGGGTGGGCGTCCGGGGGGGGGGGGGGGAACTGCCGGGGGGGGCAGGGGGGTGGCGTCGGGGGTGGAACGGGGGGGGGGGGGCGTCGGCAGGGCAAGGGGGGGGGGGTTCGGTGGCGGGGGGGGGGGGGGGGGGCGTTGTGTTGGGGAAGGATTTTTTTTTTTTTTTTGGGTTATGGCTCTGATACCATGTAGAGAATAATTGTTGTGTGTTTTATTGATTGGCTACTCCACTACTTACAGGGAGTCTAGCTCCTCTTCATATTACATTTTCCAATGTGGGACTAAATCCCTTATTAGTTCTCAACAGAAAGTAACATAGAAACTAGGAGACTAGCGTAAGGTCCCCTAATTTCTGCTCTCTGCTATCTGGCTCTTGGAAACTCTTTGGTGATTTTATGCCACATAATCAAAACATGGAAGGCAGGGGTACTTTTTTTACTAAGAGGATGGAAAGTCAAGGAATGTATAGGGATCAACATTGATTTCTTTTTTCTTTATTGGAATGTGATCGAAACCAGTAAAGGGGTTTTCTTTTACCATTTTCAGCATTAAGCTGTACTTTCCGTATCATAGTTTCACTTTTCAGTGAACAAAGGCATTCTCCATTTGGGAAACTTTAATTTTGTTTCCAAACACCATAGAAACTTAATTTCCTTACTTCAGATTACTTTCTACTGTCCAAATAATCGAGAGGAATATAGCTATTAGAAAGTTTGACTGCTCTTCTAGTTAATAATGATATGTTGATTTTCATCTTGTTTGGAGTTTACATACTTAAAAGTCGGAGATATATGTCTATATTTATTGATTCATTTAGGTTTTCTTCTCATGTTCTCCTGTCAACAAATTATTTCCAGTATATTAAGCTTGTGGTGTTTACTTTCCTCGTCAACAAATTCTTTTCCAGTATATTAAGCTTGTGGTGTTTACTTTCCTTTTCTTCTATCTCATTTGTTGTTAATTTTTTTAATTCCTGTTATGTTCAGTAACCTCAAAAAATACTGGAGGCTAATAAGATTGACTTGTATGCTTGATTTATTTCCATGACATTAAAACTGTGTACATGTGGCTTATATCCACGCAGTTGGGTCTTTGTTGTATACGGGAACACTATCATGTTGTGAGAGTAGGAGTGCAATACTATATCTATAGATCGTATGCATGAGAAAAGAAACACGAGACCAAGGTTACATGGAACACAGTACATCGAGCATCCCAAATACACAATATGTTTGTGTATGGGTGGGTTGGGGGGGAGGCTTATTTAGGACATTTATTGGAGTGCATGTATTTCGGGACCTTCAGTAGGACTAGCTACCCGCATGCGAAAGGATCCCCGTCTTACCATAGATAGTCTAAGATGGCGTGTTACCACTAACCTTCGTGTAGTTAGGCTGCATGCTAATATCAATTTTCTTGTAGGCCTATCGAAATGTTTGCAGGGATGAGTGCACTGCACACTATATTTATGAGGCTAACAATTGATGTAGGGACACACCTGTGACACATTTCTTTTACATTATCAATTGATATCATTGTTACAAGGAAGGATGGTAAGTTGGGTACGGTTTACTGTGTTCATATGTATATCTGGCTATGCAAATTGTTACCATGTCACGTATACGCTCCATATTTCTGCTTATGAAACACTACCAAAATTTGTCAAATTTGCAACGTTTAGTTGTTATGTCGCTGTATTTTATGAATTTAGCGACGTCCTCTTAGAACGCCGCATGACGTCCATATTAGCGACTGGCTGCAACGTTCCGTGACTAAAAATAATTTTATGGAATAAGATGTCGCCAAATGTTGCCAGACGTCGCTATTGTTTTCATTATAGCGACATGTAGCAACGTGATGTCTCATACGTTGCTAAATATTATAAAATTTGCTACGTATAGCGATGTTCAATTATGACGTTGCTAATGTTTTTCATATAAGTTAACGGATTTTTTTTCCCATCCTCTCCAAAAATTTCCCAAAACTTTTGAGCCCCGCGCGACCCTCCAGCTCCACAAAATTTCCCAAACCCACCTCTCACCTCCTCTCGATCACCATCACCGTCATTGTCAGGGTGGTGACATTTCGCTCACCGAATCTCCAAATCTCGACATGGAAGCCATGGAGGAGATCACTAAGCTCGTAGGCCATGATCCAGGCCGCCTACGTCCTCGCCTACGAGGACGTCGACGAGACCAGTCCTCCTCCTCCCGCCATGCCTCCACCAAAAGCACAGTTAGTCTTCGATCGGTTCCCTCAAGTCAATAGCTGCAGCTCAAGATGAGCAAAACCTTAGAATTGTTTTCTTTCACAAGTAAATCATCATTCTTCAAAATCTTATTATTTTATTTTTTTTCATCATTCCATAATTCCCATAAGTTATTTCTTGATCAGTTCTCTACCAATCCGATCTATATTCATAAAAAGTTGTAACAGATCATATGGAGACCAGAACTGGAGTCAGATGAAGGGAGGAGGAACACATAGCTTTGCTTAAACCGTCAAATATCTCATGGGTCAGTCTCGTCCCCTCCACGTCATGTCACTATTATTGTTATATGCGTCACTGAGAGTGATTATAGCAACTTCTTAATTTTTGATATCTTGATTTTTTTTTTGTAGCCACGCAGTTCCTGTCGAGGCTGATCTCGTTCATCTTCAACACATGGATCGTGTGGAACCTCAGTGGATGCAACTATGCGGTATATCAGTTCTATATCTCTTCATCCAATTTTGGGCCCTTTAGTTCTGCTCAATGTTGATGTACATGAATAAGACAGGATACCGACATTATTTTTGTGTGTTAGTGTCTGTGCCCCATCTGATACCTGTCCGACAATGAGACAGGTGCGACACCCCCGAGTTTTTTTTTCCGGGTGGTCTTGCTTCCTATCTATACTTGCTTGAGTTTTGCTTTTGGGGGTTATTGTCCATGTTGATCTCATCTCACTAGTTGTGTTGATTTTCTTCGAAATGGGAGTAATTGTTATAGATCGCTAGCTTTTAAATTGGTTTACTGCTAGAAAGAGTGGCGATTGTGTTGACACTAAGAAAATGGGAAGATAGCCTTGCTTTTGTATCAGATATTTGGTCACCTAGGGAGTGAAACTTCCTCGACTTATTCTTAGGAAAATATTTCACCTGATAAATTCGGGATAGGCTGTGTTTTGCTTTCCCCTCATATTTTGCTCCCTCCATATTTTATTTCCTAAGCCCTAGATTCGAGATCGGGTGTTCTCCACCTAATAAAAAAAGTTCCGGATTGGGGATCTCCATGTTCTCCATCCTTTCCTTTGGAGCTGCCGACCGGAGAAATAAAAGAAGCAAACGTTGATCGTAAGATCCTCATTCATCTCCTTATCCTATTAATTGATTTGATTTTCTAGCTAAATGTAGGCTTTGCTGACTAAGCGGCAGGGCAGGGTGCTGCCAAAGGAGGGGCCTATTCCGGAGGACAGTGGGAACAACGACAAAGGAGAGAACAACTGAATAAAAGTTTTGGGTGTCGGAAGAATTTGGGGCTAAATTTGAGGCTGTGGAGGGGACCATTTCGGACACACCTGCTCCGCCAAGGCCAAGAAGGGGGAGAACAAATGGCAGCTCATTGCCGTCAAAATCTTCTCCAAAGCTAAGTTTTTCTTTTCCTTTTTGCTAAATGAATTTGCTCTATTGTGGAGAAAATTGATTCAATGTGCAGAAAATTACTGAATGATTGTTATCTTTCATGTGGTTATATATATATATATATTTTTGGAAAAAGGGTAAATTTTATTCCAAAAGCAATGCATAATCTTACAACATACAATCATAGTGGGACTCCCACTCTTCGACGGTTTCGTTCCCTCTATATATGCCAAACTGAGGCCGTCAGTCGAACTCTGGCTGTCCGGAACCAGTCCTGCCCTCTTCCTCTGCTATTCCGGAGCACAGTGATGATGTCCCCAATTCCCTTTCCGAGTCACATCCATCCAACGCTCTACTCTGCTCAGACAAGATCTGCCATGCCAGGGCACACTCGAAGAAAATGTGCCCTATATATTCATTCTCCACAGTGCATAGCACATATTTAGGATCTGGGACCGGCGCTCCAAACGAACTCAGACGATCCCTAGTCAAAAGACGGCCCAGTAGAAGCTTGTAGACACAAAGCTGCATCCTCCTGGCGAGACCCTTGCACCATACTAACTCGTAGTCAGAACTCTGAGGAAAGGTGCGCCGGATGAGGTTGTAGCAGCTCCGGAATTGGAACTCCCTAGTTCCCGGAGCTGCTTCTGTCGGCTCCCAAATCCACCGATCAGCAGGCAAGTCAGGATCAATGGCAATAGTACTGATAATCCCACCCAGCTCCTCGGTAAACCGATAAGACTCCGGCCTCCATCCCCGTCGCGTATGATACGACTACACGTCAGCCCACGCCTGTCCTCCTGATGCGTCGGGGCTCCCTGATGTCCAATAGCGAAAGCCGATCTATCCAAGGATCCCGCCAGAGGTCCGTTCCAGAGCCATCCTTCATGACCTTCCAAATTGCAGATTTGAGAACCCCCTGTGTCTCAAGACAGTCTTAAAAGTGACTGAGTGATTGTTGTCAGTAGCACAGGTCCAGAAGTTGTCCTGCTTCACATATCTGCTGTGCATCCAGTCAGCCCAGAGGGACCCCGTCGCTGAATCTCCATGCCAGCTTTAGCGCAGAGGCCTCCCCGATCTCCAGCAACGGCCTTAGCCCCACTCCTCCCTCCTTTCTGGGTCTACAGAGCTGCTCTCAGGAGATCGCATGCATACCCCCCTCCAAATGAAGTCTGCGCAAATCCGTTCCACTTTCCAAACAGTGGCAACAGGGAGGAGGATGGATTGCAGCCAGAAATTAGCTAGGCCGAAATCACCGATCTGACCAGCTCGATGCGTCCTCCAAAGGACAATCCGGCGGCTTGTCAACCTTCTACTCTCCTTTGGACGTACTCCACCAGACTATGGCAGTCCTGATCCCGCGCATAGTTGATTGTGAGAGGAACTCCTAAATATCTCACCGGAAGATCACTCCTCTCAACTCCCAGCACATCAGCCCGCTCCTCCTTATGGGACATAGGGAGCTGAAGTACACCATGCTCTTTTTTCTGTTCATCTGAAGGTGAGAGGGAATCCAACTCACCCATAATCTCCGCAATCGTCTGCATACCCTCCGTCGATGGCTGGATGAACACGAAGAGATCATCTGCATAGATAAGGTGGGTAACTGGGGGATCCATCCTCCTGAACAATGGGACCAGACTCCCACGGTGCACTGTCAGGTCCATTAAACATGTGAAGTATTCCATGACAAGCGTGAACATGTAAGGGGACAAAAGGTCACCTTGCCTAAGCCCACGGTTACTCTAGAAGTACCCATAAGGGATACCCTGGATGAGGACAGAGAAAGTGTGGGACGTGATGCACTCCCGGATCAATGCAACCCAGTGGTCCTCGAAACCCATGGCGGTCATCAGATGACAGAGGAAGTCCCTATTGACCATGTCATACGCCTTCCTCATGTCCAGTTTCACACATGCTTTCTTCCCTCCGGGTTTGCTAAAGCCCCTCATCATCTCGTGAGCCAGGAGGCTGTGCTCAGCGATCGACCTTCCCTTGATGAACGCAACCTGATTCGGAGATACCAAGTCCTGCATGATCCCCTCCATCCGCCGGCACATAAGGTGCGTAATTATCTTATAAATATAATTACTGCACGCAATAGGTCTGAAATCCGTCAGTGATGTCGCTCCCTCCCTCTTAGGCACCAAGGACAGGAAAGTGTGGTTCAACTCTTTTAGTAGTTTTCCTATGGTGAAGAATTTCTGCACCACCTCCAAGACCTGATACTTCAGAATGTCTCAGTGGCATAAGAGAATATATATATATATATATATTATATATATATATATATATATATATATTGTATATATGCACATGCGTTGCACGAATTTAATGTATGTATTTTGCCAAGAAATAATTATTTCGGCATAGAATATAATCATATTATAAAAGCATAGTTTGGTATAAGAGAAGTTGAAAAAGTTTTATTTTTTCCTTTAACTTTGTAGTCTTATTTTAATTTTCAGTTTTTTTTTCTCTAAAGAAGTGAGATTGTGCAAGTAATAGATTAAATGTTAAATAACTATCATCAACACATGCACCCGTCCATGCTCTACTAAAACATCATGATATACAATATTTCTCATATAAATTCCTTGATGTCCACGAATAAATCCTAAATTTTAGCCAAATCTTGTCTCTAGCAACTCCTCTCGATAAGGATATAAAGTTGACCATGACTAAAAATATATTCGGAAAGATATATCATTGCATTAGGTATAGACTATCATAGTAATTTATTTCGTGAATATTCCACATTATTCATACTAGCATATGTGCACGAGCCTTGCACGTATTTTAATATTCTTTTAGTTAATTTAGAAAACTCTTTAGGAAGATCAAGGGGTAGTCTTCATAATTACTAAGTTGTCCTTACTAAAATTAATGTACCATTTTTAATTAGTATAGACATGTAAGGGTATTTTTGAAATTCAAAAGTTTCACCATCAAGTTTTCCTATTATATAGTAGAATAGATTAATAAATCCTATAAACTTAATGTTTTATGTCTTTAATGGGCTATACTTTTGATGTTTAATGACAGAGGATCTGTTAAAATAATACATCGGAAATCCAACTTTTGGTTGGAAAATGAAAAAGTAGACTTTAATAGTCACTTTACAATAGCAAACCGACTCTTGGTTGCGAAATAGAAAAAGTAGACTTTAATAGCCAGTTTAAAATAGTAATTAATTGGGTACAATGGAAAACATAACTAATTAAGATTGGGACATCAAACATTTATGGTTGTAACCAATAAAGTGTTGCAAAATTTATTAGTATTGGGAAAGTGATGGCCAAGTCAATGATCGTGCTTTAGCTATTTTTCCCCTCCTTATTACAACTTACCTTTTAGAAGTCTAACCATGCAGCGTAACAGCCTTTCTGAATCTGTCAAACCAGGCTCGAGGAGATTGCTTGAGTCCATATAGCGACTTCTTCAGTTTGCACATTTTTCCAAACGATGTCCCTCCGTCTGATTCTGTAGCGTAGCACCCTAGCGGGAGTTTCATGTACACTTCTTCTTGTAGGTCCCCATGGAGAAAGGCATTCTTTACATCTAACTGGTATAGTTTCCACCCATAGTTTGCTGCAATGGAGACCAGAGTTGTTACGGTGCTCATTTTTGCTACTGGAGCAAACGTCTCATCATAGTCGATGTCATATGATTGTGTGTATCCTTTTGCAACCAACTGTGCCTTGTATCGTTCCACTTTTCCTTCTGACGTCTTCTTTCTGTGTACACCCATTTGCATCCCACAGTTTTCTTCCCTTTGGGTAATGGAACCAGCTCCCACGTCTTATTTTTCTCTAGTGCCCCAAGTTCTTCCATCATTGCAGCTTTCCACCTTGGATCTTTCTTGCTTCCTGCCAACTTTTGGGCAACGAAGTAGAGTCTAATGATGCAATGAAGGCTCGATAATTTGAAGAAATGTTAGAATAAGAGAGATAGTGGCAATATCATGTTCATAATCATCAAAACGACTAGGAGCCTTACCCGCATTGATGCGAGAAGATCTCCTTAAGGGAGCAATAGGTGGTGGAGAGATCATACCATCAGAGTCAGAGAGATCCGCATCAGAATCAGATTGATTCAGTGGGGGGCAACATCTTCAAGAGTTGGATCAGGAGTAGACGAGAGACTTGGCACGGGGCACGGTACAGGCACAGTACTGGACTTCGGCTGTCCTTCTGTAGACTTGGAGCTTTTGCACTTGGAGCTCCTTTTCCATTGTCTACTGCTCCCC
Organism: Iris pallida; assembly: GCA_029216955.1. Lineage (NCBI taxonomy): Eukaryota > Viridiplantae > Streptophyta > Magnoliopsida > Asparagales > Iridaceae > Iris > Iris pallida. The sequence goes on from JANAVB010027997.1 coordinate 1,017,349, forward strand.
CTGTTTAACATATGTATCTTCTTCATCTTCTGTATCGGAGTCACTTCTTTCTCCTCATTTCGTCCAGTTTTTCACGACCGGACATGGGACCGATCCGACCACCACAGATGGGCTTATTTTCTCCCCCTCACATCTAACACCCTCTGTGTTAGGTGTGTCACCAAACGTGAACCGTCATCCGAACCATAATATGGTTCCAGTTCTCTGAATGTAGCGTCCATGCTTACAAACATCTTCGCTCAACTGGGCTCCAACATGCGTATCCCTTCTGAGTTGTCGTGTACCCGGCAATGACACATTTAACCGTTCTAGAATCCAGTTTGCCAACTCCTGGCCTATTATCTTGGACAAAACATACACCCAAATACTTTCGGTGGAACAGTGTACGTGGTTGCACCAGTAAGCATCTCCAACGGTGTCTTCCAGTCCAATACCTGAGATGGCATTCTGTTGATGAGATAAGAGGCCGTTAACACTGCCTGCCCCCATAAGTGTTCGGGACATTCATAGCCAGCATCATCGTCCGTGCGACCTCCAGCAGGTGTCTGTTCTTCCGTTCGGCCACACCATTTTGTTCCGGTGTATAGGCATATAAAGTTTGGTGTAGTATTCCATGAGTGGATAAATACTCAGCAACCTTCTTATTTGTATACTCCGTCCCATTGTCAGACCGTAAGCACTTAATTTTAGTGCCATATTGTGTTTCTACCCTGCGATGAAAGTCTCGAAACGCCTCAAAGACGTCACTTTTATTCTTCTATGGTAGACTCAGGTCACGCGAGTATAACAATCAATAAAAGTGACGAACCATCGAAAATCGTTAATACTGGTTGTAGGACAAGGACCCCATACGTCCGAATGTATCATATCAAATGCAGTTGAACTTCTACTTCCTGAACTCACATACGTGCTTCTGGTATGTTTACCCAACTCACATGCATTACAAAATAACTCTTTATTAGCCCTTTGGTATAAGGACTGATACAATCGACTAATAATTTTAAAAGAAGAATGACCGACACGTTGGTGGTGGAGTAGCAATTCATCTTCTACACTGCACCGTGAATCTTCCGGTGGTGTGTCTGCTACCAAAGATGCCAAAGCTTTGTCCAGTCCAGTCCTGTCCAAGTACCACAGCCCCTTATGCCATGTGCCAGTCCCTAGTCGTCGTCCTGTTCCCTTCTCCTGAAAAGTCACCGTAGGAATGTCAAAGGAAATAGTACAGTTAAGATCAAGAATAATGGCACTAATAGAAAGAAAATTGACGAAAAAAGACGGAGCATGTAAGACATTGGTGAGAGAGAGAAGGGGTGCATGCGACAGTGCCTTTACCCATGACAGTGCTGGAGTTACCATCATCAGTCTGAATGCTCTCCGGCGTCGGTAGGTGAGTAGTCCTGGAACTCACCGCGGGATCCCGTGACATGGCGAGATGCCCCAGAGTCCATAATCCAACCTGGTTGGTGGACAGCTGTCGCAAGAGCACGCACAGGAATACCTGTGCTGGTTTGGACAAAGCAAGTGATGTGATCTCTCGAGGTAGATGACGCCTATGACTGCCGTCCGAACTCAGCTTCGTGCTGCGTAACCTCGCGAGGAACTCCTTCCAAGAGGGGTTAACTCAGCCAGGTGATTATCTCTCCCTTCCTCCGCCAGATTAGCTTTGTGCCCTCCAGAATAATTTTTCCTTCTACCAGCATAACCACCTCTACCACCTCGACGTCCCGCGGCCCCGTCCACGATCACTCGACTGACTTTGCAGGGGTTTTGGATAAAATCTGATGTAATGCCCTGAGTCACCACAGTTGTGGCAAACACCAGCCACAGAGGGGGGATTGAAGGCGGCAAGGGCAGACTTGTCAACATCGGCTTGCTCCCCCTGAGAATAGCCCTTGTTGGGCATCAACTTCAATCGAGCCTCTTCTTCTGCCATGGCAGCTATGGCTTCTACTAAGGTTGGAAGCATGGGCTGTGCTAGGAGTACATTCCTTCTATGCTCAAACACAGGGTTAAGATCCTTCAAGAACTTCATCATCCGTTGTCGCGAAATATAATCCAAGAATTTTTGGAAATGTTTCGCAAATGCTGGTTCGACTGTGCATCTTCCATCCCAATAGGATCATAGTGATCCAGATCAGACCAGTATTTCTTCAACAGTGCGGCATACTCAGAGATGGTACGGTCGTCCTGGGCCACCCTATCAAATTCATCCTGCAGTTGGAAGACCCGCATAGGATTGCCTGAGCCTGAGTACATATCCTTCAAAGTCCGCCATATATCAGCAGCAGCCTCCATCGCCTCTACATTGTCCGACACCTGGTCGGTCAAGGAGGCTGTCAACCATCCAGCAACAACATTGTTGACAATTTCCCAAATAGTAAACTCCTTTGAGGAGGGATCATCTGGCGCCTTGGTTTGGCAATTGACGTAGCCAACCAAACCTCGTCCCCTTCAGCGTCCGCATTGCCTGTCGTGACCATTTCAAGTAGTTGGACGTACCTTCCAACTTCGTCTCCAGCTTGTCCAGCTTTCCCATTTTGTTGGGTGACGGATCCACATCAGTATGGATCACACGTGGGGTTGTCTCGGTTAATCTCTTTGATAAAATATCATCAACCAAGGCCTTCATCTCTTCTGCTGTCAGTTTACCACTGATCGAATCCATGGCGTCTTCAACGGTGATCCGTCGTCGTCGTCGTCGTCTTTACGTAAAGTCTTCAACAGAGACCTTACGAATGCGCTGTCAACGTGGCCAACACCGGCGCGCGCATGTAGATCCTAATTTGCGGATCGAGAACGGAAAACAAATAAAGCATTTGTAATTCCGGAGGGCGTAATCTAGAAACAGATGGTGCAAATAAAGCATTTGCAGGCCATCCGTCTTCGAATAACCGTCCAAGTACTCTCTCTCAATTTAGGGTTTTTTTTTTTTTTGAAAAATAAGGGGGGGGGTCGGTAGTAGTAGGGGTCATTGGCGGCAGCAGGGGGGTGGCGTCCGGGGGGGGCAGCAGGGGGGCGTCGGGCGGGGCGGGGGGGGGGGGGGGGGAGAACTGCCGGGGGGGGCAGGGGGGCGTCGGGCGGTGGGGGAACTGCCGGGGGGGGGGAGGAGGGGGGAACTGCCGGGGGGGGGGGGGAGGAGGGGGGGAACTGCCGGGGGGGGGGGGGTGGCGGGTCGGGGGTGGAACGGCCGGGGGGGGCACGGGGGTCGGGGGGAGGGGGGGGGGAACTGCGGGGGGGGGGGGGGGGGGCGGGCAGGGCAAGGGGGGGGGTTCGGTGGCGGGGGGGGGGGGGGGGGGGGGGTTCGGTGGCGCGGGGGGGGGGGGGGGGCGTCGGGTTGGGGAAGGTTTTTTTTTTTTGGTTATGGCTCTGATACCATGTAGAGAATAATTGTTGTGTGTTTTAATGATTGGCTACTCCACTATTTATAGGGAGTCTAGCTCTCTTCATATTACATTTTCCATTGTGGGACTAAATCCCTTATTAGTTCTCAACAGAAAGTAACATAGAAACTAGGAGACTAGCGTAAGGTCCCCCTAATTTCTGCTCTCCGCTATCAGGCTCTTGGAAACTCTTTGGTGATTTTATGCCACATAATCAAAACATGGAAGGCAGGGGTACATTTTTTTACTAAGAGGATGGAAAGTCAAGGAATGTATAGGGATCAACATTGATTTCTTTTTCTTTATTGGAATGTGATCGAAACCAGTAAAGGTGGTTTTCTTTTACCATTTTCAGCATTAAGCTGTACTTTCCGTATCATAGTTTCACTTTTCAGTGAACAAAGGCATTCTCCATTTGGGAAACTTTAATTTGTTTCCAAACACCATAGATACTTAATTTCCTTACTTCAGATTACTTTCTACTGTCCAAATAATCGAGAGGGATATAGCTATTAGAAAGTTTGATGCTCTTCTAGTTAATAATGATATGTTGATTTTCATCTTGTTTGGAGTTTACATACTTAAAAGTCAGAGATATATGTCTATATTTATTGATTCATTTAGGTTTTCTTCTCATGTTCTCCTGTCAACAAATTATTTTCCAGTATATTAAGCTTGTGGTGTTTACTTTCCTTTCTCGTCAACAAATTCTTTTCCAGTATATTAAGCTTGTGGGTTTACTTTCCTTTCTCTTCTATCTCATTTGTTGTTAATTTTTTACCTTATGTTCAGTAACCTCAAAAAATACTGGAGGCTAATAAGATTGACTTGTATGCTTGATTTATTTCCATGACATTAAAACCGTGTACATGTGGCTTATATCCACGCAGTTGGGTCTTTGTTGTATACGGGAACACTATCATGTTGTGAGAGTAGGAGTGCAATACTATATCTATAGATCGTATGCATGAGAAAAGAAACACGAGACCAAGGTTACATGGAACACAGTACATAGAGCATCCCGAATACACAATATGTTTGTGTATGGGTGGGTTGGGGGGGAGGCTTATTTAGGACATTATTGGAGTGCATGTATTTCGGGACCTTCAGTAGGACTAGCTACCCGCATGCGAAAGGATCCCCGTCTTACCATAGTCTAAGATGGCGTGTTACCACTAACCTTCGTTGTAGTTAGGCTGCATGCTAATATCAATTTTCTTGTAGGCCTATCGAAATGTTTGCAGGGATGAGTGCACTGCACACTATATTTATGAGGCTAACAATTGATGTAGGGACACACTGTGACACATTTCTTTTACATTATCAATTGATATCATTGTTACAAGGAAGGATGGTAAGTTGGGTACGGTTTACTGTGTTCATATGTATATCTGGCTATGCAAATTGTTTACCATGTCACGTATACGCTCCATATTTCTGCTTATGAAACACTACCAAAATTTGTCAAATTTGCAACGTTTAGTTGTTATGTTGCTGTATTTTATGAATTTAGCGACGTCCTCTTAGAACGCCGCATGACGTCCATATTAGCGACTGGCTGCGACGTTCCGCGACTAAAAATAATTTTATGGAATAAGATGTCGCCAAATGTTGCCAGACGTCGCTATTGTTTTCATTATAGCGACGTGTAGCAACGTGATGTCTCATACGTTGCTAAATATTATAAAATTTGCGACGTATAGCGATGTCCATTTATGACGTCGCTAACGTTTTTCATATAAGTTAACGGACTTTTTTTTCCCCATCCTCTCCAAAAATTTCCCAAAACTTTGAGCCCCGCGCGACCGTGCTCCCCGCGACCCCCCTCCAGCTCCACAAAATTTCCCAAACTTTTCCACCTCTCACCTCCTCTCTCGATCACCATCACCGTCATTGTTAGGGTGGTGACATTTCGCTCACCGAATCTCCAAATCTCGACATGGAAGCCATGGAGGAGATCACTAAGCTCTCGTAGGCCATGATCCGGGCCGCCTGCGTCCTCGCCTACGAGGACGTCGACGAGACCAGTCCCTTCCTCCCGCCGTGCCTCCACCAAAAGCACAGTTAGTCTTCGATCGGTTCCCTCAAGTCAATAGCGGCAGCTCAAGATGAGCGAAACCTTAGAATTGTTTTCTTTCACAAGTAAATCATCATTCTTCAAAATCTTATTATTTTTATTTATTTTTCATCATTCCATAATTCCCATAAGTTATTCTTGATCAGTTCTCTACCAATCCGATCTATATTCATAAAAAGTTGTAACAGATCATATGGAGACCAGAACTGGAGTCAGATGAAGGGAGGAGGAACACATAGCTTTGCTTAAACCTTCAAATATCTCATGGGTCAGTCTCGTCCCCTCCACGTCATGTCACTATTATTGTTATATGCGTCACTGAGAGTGATTATAGCAACTTCTTAATTTTTGATATCTTGATTTTTTTTTTTGTAGCCACGCAGTTCCTGTCGAGGCTGATCTCGTTCATCTTCAACACATGGATCGTGTGGAACCTCAGTGGATGCAACTATGCGGTATATCAGTTCTATCTCTTCATCCAATTTTGGGCCCTTAAGTTCTGCTCAATGTTGATGTACATGAATAAGACAGGATACCGACATTATTTTTGTGTGTTAGTGTCTGTGCCCCATCTGATACCTGTCCGACAATGAGACAGGTGCGACACCCCCGAGTTTTTTTTTTCCGGGTGGTCTTGCTTCCTAGCTATACTTGCTTGAGTTTTGCTTTTGGGGGTTATCCATGTTGATCTCATCTCACTAGTTGTGTTGATTTTCTTCGAAATGGGAGTAATTGTTATAGATCGCTAGCTTTTAAATTGGTTTACTGCTAGAAAGAGTGGCGATTGTTTGACACTAAGAAAATGGGAAGATAGCCTTGCTTTTGTATCAGATATTTGGTCACCTAGGGAGTGAAACTTCCTCGACTTATTCTTAGGAAAATATTTCACCCGGTAAATTCGGGATAGGCTGTGTTTTGCTTTCCCCTCATATTTTGCTCCCTCCATATTTTATTTCCTAAGCCCTAGATTCGAGATCGGGTGTTCTCCACCTAATAAAAAAAGTTCTGGATTGGGGATCTCCAGGTTCTCCATCCTCCTTTCCTTTGGAGCTGCCGACCGGAGAAATAAAAGAAGCAAACGTTGATCGTAAGATCCTCATTCATCTCCTTATCCTATTAATTGATTTGATTTTCTAGCTAAATGTAGGCTTTGCTGACTAAGCGGCAGGGCAGGGTGCTGCCAAAGGAGGGGCCTATTCCGGAGGACCGTGGGAACAACGACAAAGGAGAGAACAACTGAATAAAAGTTTTGGGTGTCGGAAGAATTTTGGGGCTAAATTTGAGGCTGTGGAGGGACCATTTCGGACACACCTGCTCCGCCAAGGCCAAGAAGGGGAGAACAAATGGCAGCTCATTGCCGTCAAAATCTTCTCCAAAGCTAAGTTTTCTTTTCCTTTTTTGCTAAATGAATTTGCTCTATTGTGGAGAAAATTGATTCAATGTGCAGAAAATTACTGAATGATTTGTTATCTTTCATGTGGTTATATATATGTTTTTTGGAAAAAGGGTAAATTTATTCCAAAAGCAATGCAATATCTTACAACATACAATCATAGTGGGACTCCCACTCTTCGACGGTTTCGTTTCCTCATATATGCCAAACTGAGGCCGTCAGTCGAACTCTGGCGGTCCAGAACCAGTCCTGTCCTCTTCCTCTGCTATTCCGGAGCACAGTGATGTCCCAAATTTCCTTTCCGGAGTCACATCCATCCAACGTCTACTCTGCTCAGACAAGATCTGCCATGCCAGGGCACACTCGAAGAAATGTGTCCTATATATTCATTCTCCACACTGCATAGCACACATTTAGGATCTGGGACCGGCATTCCAAACGAACTCAGACGATCCCTAGTCAAAAGACGGCCCAGTAGAAGCTTGTAGACACAAAGCTGCATCTTTCTGGCGAGACCCTTGCACCATACTAACTCGTAGTCAGAACTCTGAGGAAAGGTGTGCCGGATGAGGTTGTAGCAGCTCCGGAATTGGAACTCCCTAGTTCCCGGAGCTGCTTCTGTCGGCTCCCAAATCCACCGATCAGCAGGCAAGTCAGGATCAATGGTAATAGTACTGATAATCCCACCCAGCTCCTCGGTAAACGATAAGACTCCGGCCTCCACTCCCCGTCGCGTATGATACGACTACACGTCAGCCCACGCCTGTCCTCCTGATGCATCGGGGCTCCCTGATGTCCAATAGCGAAAGCCGATCTATCCAAGGATCCCGCCAGAGGTCCGTTCCAGAGCCATCCTTCATGACCTTCCGGATTGCAGATTTGAGAACCTCCTGTGTCTCAAGACAGTCTTAAAAGTGACTGAGTGATTGTTGTTAGTAGCACAGGTCCAGAAGTTGTCCTGCTTCACATATCTGCTGTACATCCAGTCAGCCCAGAGGGACCCCCTGTCGATGAATCTCCATGCCAGCTTTAGCGCAGAGGCCTCCCTGATCTCCAGCAACGGCCTTAGCCCCACTCCTCCCTCCTTTCTGGGTCTACAGAGCTGCTCCCAGGAGATCGCATGCATACCCCCCTCCAAATGAAGTCTGCGCAAATCTGTTCCACTTTCCAAACAGTGGCAACAGGGAGGAGGATGGATTGCAGCCAGAAATGAGCTAGGCCGAAATCACCGATCTGACCAGCTCGATGCGTCCTCCAAAGGACAATCCGACGGCTTGCCAACCTTCTACTCTCCTTTGGACGTACTCCCACCAGACTATGGCAGTCCTGGTCCCGCACATAGTTGACTGTGAGAGGAACTCCTAAATATCTCACCGGAAGATCACTCCTCTCAACTCCAGCACATCAGCCCGCTCCTCCTTATGGGGACATAGGGAGCTGAAGTACACCATGCTCTTTTTTCTGTTCATCTGAAGGTCCGAGAGGGAATCCAACTCTCTCATAATCTCCGCAATCGTCTGTATACCCTCCGTCGATGGCTGGATGAACACGAAGAGATCATCTGCATAGATAAGATGGGTAACTGGGGGATCCACCCTCCTGAACAATGGGACCAGACTCCCACGGTGCACTGTCAGGTCCATTAAACATGTGAAGTATTCCATGACAAGCGTGAACATGTAAGGGGACAAAGGGTCACCTTGCCTAAGCCCACGGTTACTCTGGAAGTACCCATAAGGGATACCCTGGATGAGGACAGAGAAAGTGTGGGACGTGATGCACGGATCATCAATGCAACCCAGTGGTCCTCGAAACCCATGACGGTCATCAGATGACAGAGGAAGTCCCTATTGACCATGTCATACGCCTTCCTCATGTCCAGTTTCACACATGCTTTCTCTCCTCCAGGTTTGCTAAAGCCCCTCATCTCATGAGCCAGGAGGCTGTGCTCAGCGCTCGACCTCCCCTTGATGAACGCAGCCTGATTCGGAGATACCAAGTCCTGCATGATCCCCTCCATCCGCCGGCACTTAAGGTGTGTAATTATCTTATAAATAATTACAGCACGCAATAGGTCTGAAATCCGCCAGTGATGTCGCTCCCTCCTTCTTAGGCACCAAGGACAGGAAAGTGTGAAAGTGTGGTTCAACTCTTTTAGTAGTTTTCTTATGGTGAAGAATTTCTGCACCACCTCCAAGACCTGATACTTCAGAATGTCCCAGTGGCATAAGAGAATATATATATTATATATATATATATATATATATATATATATATTATATATATGCACATGCGTTGCACGAATTTAATGTATGTATTTTGCCAAGAAATAATTATTTCGGCATAGAATCTAATCATATTATAAAAGCATAGTTTGGTATAAGAGAAGTTGAAAAAGTTTTAAAATTTTCCTTTAACTTTGTAGTCTTATTTTAATTTTTCAGTTTTTTTTCTCTAAAGAAGTGAGATTGTGCAAGTAATAGATTAAATGTTAAATAACTATCATCAACACATGCACCCGTCCATGCTCTACTAAAACATCATGATTACAATATTTCTCATATAAATTCCTTGATGTCCACGAATAAATCCTAATTTTTAGCCAAATCTTGTCTCTAGCAACTCCTCTCGATAAGGATATAAAGTTGACCATGATTAAAATATATTCGGAAAGATATATCATTGCATTAGGTATAGACTATCATAGTAATTTATTTCGTGAATATTCCACATTATTCATACTAGCATATGTGCACGTGTCTTGCACGTATTTTAATATTCTTTTAGTTAATTTAGGAAAACCTTTAGGAAGATCAAGGGGTAGTCTTCATAATTACTAAGTTGTCCTTACTAAAATTAATGAACCATTTTTAATTAGTATAGACATATAAGGGTATTTTTGAAATTCAAAAGTTTCACCATCAAGTTTTCCTATTATATAGTAGAATAGATTAATAAATCCTATAAACTTAATGTTTATGTCTTTAATGGGCTATAATTTTGATGTTTAATAACAGAGGATTTGTTAAAATAATACATAGGAAATCCAACTTTTGGTTGGAAAATGAAAAAGTACTTTAATAGTCACTTACAATTGCAAAGCGACTCTTGGTTGCGAAATAGAAAAGTAGACTTTAATAGCCAGTTTAAAATAGTAATTAATTGGGTACAATGGAAAACACAACTAATTAAGATTGGGACATCAAACATTTATGGTTGTAATCAATAAAGTGTTGCAAAATGTATTAGTATTGGGAAAGTGATGGCCAAGTCAATGATCGTGCTTTAGCTATTTTTCTCCTCCTTATTACAACTTCTTTTAGAAGTCTAACTATGCAGCGTAACAGCCTTTCTGAATCTGTCAAACCAGGCTCGAGGAGATTGCTTGAGTCCATATATCGACTTCATCAGTTTGCACACTTTTTCATGCGATGTTCCTCCGTCTGATTCTGTAGCGTAGCACCCTGGCGGGAGTTTCATGTACACTTCTTCTTGTAGGTCCCCATGAAGAAAGGTATTCTTTACATCTAACTGGTATAGCTTCCACCCATAGTTTGCTGCAATGGAGACCAGAGTCCTTACGGTGCTCATTTTCGCTACTGGAGCAAATGTCTCATCATAGTCGATGCCATATGATTGTGTGTTTCCTTTTGCAACCAACCTTGCCTTGTATCGTTCCACTTTTCCTTCTGACGTCTTCTTTACTGTGTACAGCCATTTGCATCCCACAGTTTTCTTCCCTTTGGGTAATGGAACCAGCTCCCACGTCTTATTTTTCTCAAGTGTCCCAAGTTCTTTCATCATTACAGCTTTCTACCTTGGATCTTTCTTTGCTTCCTGTCAACTTTTGGGCAACGAAGTAGAGTCTAATAATGCAATGAAGGCTCGATAATTTGAAGAAATGTTAGAATAAGACAGATAGTTGGCAATATGTTCATAATCATCAAAACGACTAGGAGCCTTACCCGCATTGATGCGAGAAGATCTCCTTAAGGGAGCAATAGGTGGTGGAGAGATCATACCATCAGAGTCAGAGAGATCCGCATCAGAATCAGATTGATTCAGTGCGGGGGCAACATCTTCAAGAGTTGGAGCAGGAGTAGACGAGGGACTAGGCACGGGGCACGGTACAGGCACAGTACTGGACTTCTGCTGTCCTTCTGTAGACTTGGAGCTCCTTTTGCACTTGGAGCTCCTTTTCCATTGTCTGCTGCTCTCCCTGTTTAACATATGTATCTTCTTCATCTTCTGTATCGGAGTCACTTGCTTTCTCCCCTTTCGTCCAGTTTTCCACGACCAAACATGGGACCGATCCGACCACCACAGATGGGCTTATTTTCTCCCCTCACATCTAACACCCTCTGTGTTAGGCGTGTCACCAAATGCTGAAACGTCATCCGAACCATAATATGGTTCCAGTTCTCTGAATGTAACGTCCATGCTTACAAACATCTTCCGCTCAACTGGGCTCCAATATGCGTATCCCTTCTGAGTTGTCGTGTACCCGACAAAGACACATTTAACCGTTCTAGGATCCAGTTTGCCAACTCCTGGCCTATTATCTTGGACAAAACATACACACCCAAATACTTTCGGTGGAACAGTGTACGTGGTTGCACCAGTAAGCATCTCCAACGGTGTCTTCCAGTCCAATACCTGAGATGGCATTCTGTTGATGAGATAAGAGGCCGTTAACACCGCCTGCCCCCATAAGTGTTTCGGGACATTAATAGCCAGCATCATCGTCCGTGCGACCTCCAGCAGGTGTCTGTTCTTCCGTTCGGCCACACCATTTTGTTCCGGTGTATAGGCAGATGAAGTTTGATATAGTATTCTATGAGTGGATAAATACTCAGCAACCTTCTTATTTGTATACTCCGTCCCATTGTCAGACCGTAAGCACTTAATTTTAGTGCCATATTGTGTTTCTACCCGATGAAAGTCTCGAAACGCCTCAAAGACGTCACTTTTATTCTTCATAAGGTAGACCCAGGTCACGCGAGTATAACAATCAATAAAAGTGACGAACCATCGAAAATCGTTAATACCAGTTGTAGGACAAGGACCCCATACGTCCGAATGTATCATATCAAATGTAGTTGAACTTCTACTTCCTGAACTCACATACGTGCTTCTGGTATGTTTACCCAACTCACATGCATTACAAAATAACTTCTTTATTAGCCCTTTGGTATAAGGACGTATACAATCGACTAATAATTTTAAAAGAAGAATGACCGACACGCTGGTGGTGGAGTAGCAATTCATCTTTACACTGCGCCATGAATCTTTCGGTGGTGTGTCTGCTACCAAAGATGCCAAAGCTTTGTCCAATCCAGTCCTGTCCAAGTACCACAGCCTCTTATGCCATGTGCCAGTCCCTAGTCGTCGTCCTGTCCCCTTCTCCTGAAAAGTCACCGTCGGAATGTCAAAGGAAACAGTACAATTAAGATCAAGAATAATGACACTAATAGAAAGAAGATTGACGGGAAAAGACGGAGCATGTAAGACATTGGTGAGAGTGAGAGAAGGGGTGCATGCGACAGTGCCTTTACCCATGACAGTGCTGGAGTTACCATCATCAGTCTGAATGCTCTCCGGCGTCGGTAGGTGAGTAGTCCTGGAACTCACGCGGGACCCCGTGACATGGCGAGATGCCCCAGAGTCCATAATCCAACCTGGTTGGTGGACAACTGTCGCAAAAGCACGCGCAGGAATACCTGTGCTGGTTTGGACAAAGCAAGTGATGTGATCTCCTGAGGTAGATGGCGCCCCATGACTGCCGTCCGAACCCAGCTTCATGCTGCGTAACCTCGCGAGGAACTCCTTCTCAAGAGGGGTTAACTCAGCCAGGTGATTATCTCTCCCTTCCTCCGCCAGATTAGCTTTGTGCCCTCCAGAATAATTTTTCCTTCTACCAGCATAACCACCTCTACCACCTCGACGTCCTCCGCGGCCCCGTCCACGATCACTCGACTGACTTTGCAGGAATTTTGGACAAAATCTGATGTAATGCCCTGAGTCACCACAGTTGTGGCAAACCAGCCCCAGAGGCAGGCTGATTGAAGGCGGCAAGGGCAGACTTGTCAACAGCGACTTGCTCCCCCTGAAAATAGCCCTTGATGGGCATCAACTTCAATCGAGCCTCTTCTTGTGCCATGGCAGCTATGGCTTCTACTAAGGTTGGAAGCATGGGCTCTGCTAGGAGTACATTCCTTCTATGCTCAAACACAGGGTTAAGATCCTTCAAGAACTTCATCATCTGTTGTCGCGAAATATAATCCAAGAATTTTTGGAAATGTTTCGCAAATGCTGGTTCGACTTGTGCATCTTCTATCCCAATATGATCATAGTGATCCAGATCAGACCAGTATTCTTCAACAGTGCGGCATACTCAGAGATGGTACGGTCGTCCTGGGCCACCCTATCAAATTCATCCTGCAGTTGGAAGACCCGCATAGGATTGCCTGAGCCTGAGTACATATCCTTCAAATTCCGCCATATATCAGCAGCAGCCTCCATCGCCTCTACATTGTCCGACACCTGGTCGGTCAAGGAGGCTATCAACCATCCAGCGACAACATTGTTGACAATTTCCCAAATAGCAAACTCCTTTGAGGAGGGATCATCTGGCGCCTTGGTTTGGCCATTGACGTAGCCAACCAAACCTCGTCCCTTCAGCGTCCGCATTGCCTGTCGTGACCATTTCAAGTAGTTGGACGTACCTTCCAACTTCTTCTCCAGTTTGTCCAGCTTTCCCATTTTGTAGGATGACGTATCCACATCAGTATGGATCACACGTGGGGTTGTCTCGATTAATCTCTTGGATAAAATATCATCAACCAAGGCCTTCATCTCTTCGCTGTCAGTTTACCACTGATCGAATCCATGACGTCTTCAACGGTGATCCGTCGTCATCGTCGTCGTCGTTTTACGTAAAGTCTTCAACATAGACCTTACGAATGCGCTGTCAACGTGGCCAACACCGGCGCGCGCATGTAGATTCTAATTTGCAGATCGAGAACGGAAAACAAATAAAGCATTTGTAATTTCGGAGGGCGTAATCTAGGAACAGATGGTACAAATAAAGCATTTGACAGCCATCCGTCTTCGAATAACCGTCCAAGTAATCTCTCTCTCAAATTAGGATTTTTTTTTTGAAAAATAAGGGGGGTCGTCAGTAGTAGGGGGTCGTTGGCGGCAGCAGGGGGGTGGCGTCGGGGGGGGGCAGCAGGGGGGCTTCGGGCGGGGGGGGGGGACTGCTGGGGGGGGGGGGTCGGGTGGGGGGGGGGGGAGGAAACTGCCGAGGGGGCAGGGGGGACGTCGGGGGTGGGGGAACTGCTGGGGGGAGGGGGCAGGGGTGGAACGGCCGGGGGGGAGGGGGGCAGGGCGTCGGGGGGGGGAGGGGCGTCGGCAGGGCGGGGGGGGGGGGGGGGGGGGGGGGGGGGGGGGGGGGGGGGGGGGGCGGTGGCGGGGGGGGGGGGGGTGCGTCGGGTTGGGGAAGGATTTTTTTTTTGGTTATGGCTCTGATACCAAGTAGAGAATAATTGTTGTGTGTTTTTGATTGGCTACTCCACTACTTATAGGGAGTTTAGCTCCTCTTCATATTACATTTTCCAATGTGGGACTAAATCCCTTATTAGTTCTCAACAGAAAGTAACATAGAAAAGGAGACTAGCGTAAGGTCCCCCTAATTTCTGCTCCCTGCTATCTGGCTCTTGGAAACTCTTTGGTGATTTTATGCCACATAATCAAAACATGGAAGGCAGGGGTACATTTTTTTACTAAGAGGATGGAAAGTCAAGGAATGTATAGGGATCAACATTGATTTCTTTTTTCTTTATTGGAATGTGATCGAAACCAGTAAAGGTGGTTTTCTTTTACCATTTTCAGCATTAAGCTGTACTTTCCGTATCATAGTTTCACTTTTCAGTGAACAAAGGCATTCTCCATTTGGGAAACTTTAATTTTGTTTCCAAACACCGTAGAAACGTAATTTCCTTACTTCAGATTACTTTCTACTGTCCAAATTATCGAGAGGAATATAGCTATTAGAAAGTTTGACTGCTCTTCTAGTTAATGATATGTTGATTTTCATCTTGTTTGGAGTTTACATACTTAAAAGTCAGAGATATGTCTTTATATTTATTGATTCATTTAGGTTTTCTTCTCATGTTCTCTTCAACAAATTATTTTCCAGTATATTAAGCTTGTGGTGTTTACTTTCCTTTCTCGTCAACAAATTCTTTTCCAGTATATTAAGCTTGTGGTGTTTACTTTCCTTTCTCTTCTATCTCATTTGTTGTTAATTTTTTATACCTGTTATGTTCAGTAACCTCAAAAAATACTGGAGGCTAATAAGATTGACTTGTATGCTTGATTTATTTCCATGACATTAAAACTGTGTACATGTGGCTTATATCCACGCAGTTGGGTCTTTGTTGTATACGGGAACACTATCATGTTGTGAGAGTAGGAGTGCAATACTATATCTATAGATCGTATGCATGTGAAAGAAACACGAGACCAAGGTTACATGGAACACAGTACATCGAGCATCCCGAATACACAATATGTTTGTGTATGGGTGGGTTGGGGGGGGCTTATTTAGGACATTTATTGGAGTGCATGTATTTCGGGACCTTCAGTAGGACTAGCTACCCGCATGCGAAAGGATCCCCGTCTTACCATAGATAGTCTAAGATGGCGTGTTACCACTAACCTTCGTATAGTTAGGCTGCATGCTAATATCAATTTTCTTGTAGGCCTATCGAAATGTTTGCAGGGATGAGTGCACTACACACTATAGAGGCTAACAATTGATTAGGGACACACCTGTGACACATTTCTTTTACATTATCAATTGATATCATTGTTACAAGGAAGGATGGTAAGTTGGGTACGGTTTACTGTGTTCATAGTATATCTGGCTATGCAAATTGTTTACCATGTCACGTATATGTTCCATATTTCTGCTTATGAAACACTACCAAAATTTGTCAAATTTGCAACGTTTAGTTGTTATGTCGCTGTATTTTATGAATTTAGCGACGTCCTCTTAGAACGCCGCATGACGTCCATATTAGCGACTGGCTGCGACGTTCCGCGACTAAAAATAATTTTATGGAATAAGATGTCGCCAAATGTTGCCAGACGTCGCTATTGTTTTCATTATAGCGACGTGTAGCAACGTGATGTCTCATACGTTGCTAAATATTATAATATTGCGACGTATAGCGATGTCCATTTATGACGTCGCTAACGTTTTTCATAGTTAACGGATTTTTTTTTCCATCCTCTCCAAAAATTTCCCAAAACTTTTGAGCCCCCGCGCGACCGTGCTCCCCCGCGACCCCCTCCAGCTCCACAAAATTTCCCAAACTTTCCCACCTCTCACCTCCTCTCTCAATCACCATCACCGTCATTGTCAGGGTGGTGACATTTCGCTCACCGAATCTCCAAATCTCGACATGGAAGCCATGGAGGAGATCACTAAGCTCTCGTAGGCCATGATCCAGGCCGCCTGCGTCCTCGCCTACGAGGACGTCGACGAGACCAGTCCCTCCTCCTCCCGCCGTGCCTCCACCAAAAGCACAGTTAGTCTTCGATCGGTTCCCTCAAGTCAATAGCAGCAGCTCAAGATGAGCAAAACCTTAGAATTGTTTTCTTTCACAAGTAAATCATCATTCTTCAAAATCTTATTATTTTATTTATTTTTCATCATTCCATAATTCCCATAAGTTTTTCTTGATCAGTTCTCTACCAATCCGATCTATATTCATAAAAAGTTGTAACAGATCATATGGAGACCAGAACTGGAGTCAGATGAAGGGAGGAGGAACACATAGCTTTGCTTAAACCTTCAAATATCTCATGGGTCAGTCTCGTCCCCTCCACGTCATGTCACTATTATTGTTATATGCGTCACTGAGAGTGATTATAGCAACTTCTTAATTTTTGATATCTTGATTTTTCTTTTTTGTAGCCACGCAGTTCCTGTCGAGGCTGATCTCGTTCATCTTCAACACATGGATCGTGTGGAGCCTCAATGGATGCAACTATGCGGTATCAGTTCTATATCTCTTCATCCAATTTTGGGCCCTTAAGTTCTGCTCAATGTTGATGTACATGAATAAGACAGGATACCGACATTATTTTTGTGTGTTCACTACAAGAAAATGCATTTTATGCGACATACATAATATGTAGCGGAAAGATGGATTTGTGTCGCCAAAGCATTTCTGCGACATATCGCGCTATGTCGCACGTGTGTCGCCGTATCCTTGTCTGGGAAAGTATTTGGCGACACAAATCCATCATGTCGCCGAAAATGCCCACTTTTAGTGACATGTTCTAATTTTTTTATAAAATAACATTGGCGACATGTGTCTTGCGTGTCGCAGAAAGGTGATACTTTGGCAACATAACACATGTCGGAAAAAAGTCACCTTTTGCTGCACATGTTAATGTCGCAAAAGCTAATGTAGACAAATATAAAAATACTTTCTGCTACACAATTTGATGTCGCAAAAGCTAATGTAGACAAATATAAAAACACCTTCTGCTACACAATTTGATGTCGCAAAAGCTAATGTAGACAAATTTTTATATTGATTTATCATAATAAAAAATCGCATTTGAAACATGGATATAAAATCCTACTTCAAAAGAAACTTATAAACATTGAAATTTGTATTCAAAGAACTTGAGAATAAATAGCGACAAGTTATCGCACACAAATAATATCCAGTAGTGTTCATAAAATAGTCCAATAATGCAAAAGATTTAACTTCAAGTAATCCATTCAAGGAGAAACGTATTGTATTTCACAATCATTGTATTCCAACTAGACAAATATAATGTAAGCAAAAATACATGGATTCAGTGTATTCCAAAAAAATTAGCCAACAAAAATTATCTTTTCATTGCAAACATTACTTTCTCCAAAATAATGATAGATCTAATGATAAGAACATATTCCAAAAAATTGGCTTTGTTGTCCATGTGATCCTGCAAACAAAAATTAAAAAAATGCTTGTAAGTAAAAAAGAAAAGAAAAGTATATACTAAAAGAATGACAAATATCTATGAAGGCTATAAAATATATGAACACTTGTACAGTATTTTGTTTCACACAAAATAAATTTAGTAAAGAAAATGTGTCGACACAAACATTTGCTAGTGTTAACTCTTGAGCACATTTGCTAGTGTTAACTCTAGAAATCTTGTTATGAATCTGATACTCATATTGCAACCTCTATAATCTCCCTGGAAGGATGTTATATATCTAGAAATCTTGTCATGTATGAGTGTGGCTTAGTTTCAACACCATTAGGATCACAAATTTTATACGGAAAAGTTGGTGTTATTTTCTTAAATGTTTTAATTTATTTGCTTTCATCTCATGCTCTAACACTATTAGCATGGTCTGTCATGAAACTAAAAATTTCAAAAGAAGTGCATCACACATAGAGAGAAAGAGAGCAGTACCCAAAAGAAGTTGTTGTCTAACCGCCCTCAGTTGATTCCTCCCACATTCATCCGACGAAAGTAATCCACATCTCAACAACACCTCTTGGAACTTTTCAAGTTTCTGTTTCTGCGCCTTAATTTGTTGTTGTTGAATCGCAAGTTGTTCATTTTGGGCCTCAAGTTGTTGTTGTTGAGTATCATTAAGTTCCTTTAGTGATGATAACTCCTCTCTTAGGATAATCACTTCCTCACCATTCCCTGGATGTGGTATTAGTATTACAAGGCTTACGGCCACTCCATATCCTCTCAAATAGCCCGATTTTTTCCAAGCACTGCTACCGACATTTCTTCTTGTGACATTGGGATTGCATCCGGCTGAGAACACATAGTTCGCAAATTTTTAAGCTCACCCTGACATTTTTAAGGAACATAAGTAATTAGTTAGATTGTAAAGCAAAAACTTAAAAACCTAGTGTTAACCCCTTTTTAGTTTTAAGTAACAACCATACAACAAAACATTTGTTAGACTTACGTGTTTCTCCATACACTTATGATCCTACCAATCATCTTTCTCTTACTCCAATGAGATCCTTAAAAAATCTATAAAGTGAGGTATCACCGCCTAATTTCATGAAAATAACAGTTAAATATTGTATATGGAGAAGTAAATAAAATATATATTAAAATTTAAGTTAGAAATTGCAAAAAATGCATCAACTTCGTGGACATTGTCGCTGCAAATGACTTTGACCGCAAGAAGATTCCATGGCAAAGAGGAACGTGCTACCACATTTGCTCTGATCGTTTCTACAACATGAAACCAAAACAAAGGGTGAACATAAAGTAAAGTAGGGAAACAAAAAGGAAAAACCAGTCAAGTGCAGAACACTAAATTGGTTGGAAAAAAATTGCATACTTTCAAATGATTAGATCACTGAAACATAGAAAAAGCTTAATAAACATCATGTCAGTAAAAGCAATATTTCTGTTGACTGTCATTTCCTAGCATATAGCTGCACATCATGCATATTGATCTTGGTATGCACATCATGCATATTGATCTTGGTAGAGTGGTGAAGGTCAAACCCACAATCAACAAGTCAAGTGCAACAACACGAGCAACAGCAACTACAGTAACAACAATGAAGTTTCCTGATTGAAACAATTAATTTGAAACAATGAAATATGAAATTTCTAGATGAGGGAGCAACCATGATTTCTAGCTTAAGAAGTGTCATATCTGCGTTTATGAATGTCGTGGTGATTCAAAACTGAATCTCTCTACCATATTACATTATTTTCATTGTATCGTTAATGAGTCTGCATTTAAGTTTAAAAAAATGATAATTCCCAATTCATATTATTAATTTCTAATAATGTGTATACTGTTTTCTATCAATAAACATTTTTTTTTTTGTTTGCAGAGAAATTGTTCAGCTATGGTCTCCTACAGAAAGAAAACTACTTTACCAGTATACCGGAGTACTTCAAATGTGATTTTTTGCACCTCTCACAGATAACTTCTCTAAAATCGACGTGACACATGTAAAATCCGTGCTGCCTTTCAGGAATTAATTTTTGATATTTGTTTATCTATTCCAATCAATGATGTACATAACCTTTTAGCTAGCAATTCATCTCAGGCATTTTAATCTTCATCAAGAGCAATGGTCATCTCTCAAATACAGAGGTGCCATATAGCAATTCTCAGTTGTCGCTCATGAAATGTTATGATAGACTAGACCATGGCTATAATATGACAAGCAATTACAAGTTAACAATGCCGGTGGATTCTTGCTTTGACGGAAAATGTAAACCAAATAACAGTAGTAACAAATTTATACAAAAAACAAGACAGTATTTCTTCTATTCCTTGAGGGGTACACTCCTATATAGATTAAACTTTCTTAACAAATAATTAGGTATTTATCAAATTAGTTATAAAGGGCAAGCCAGGAATGACAATAAAGGATCCAGCCTTTAGGTATGATGATTATTGTTGCTTGTTAAAAAACCTCCTTTTACCAGTACAACACTTAAATTGATCTATCTAAAAAAACACTTGGATTGATAAAGATTAGACAGTAGTATCAAATATCAGCGCCAAGCGTGAAACTATATCAGCAGTTCATCCAATCACTAAGTGTCACCGTAAGTATAAACTGAAAAAGGTATTGCCTCAAATATTTTTCTTCTTTGGTTTGAAGTGTTAAAAAAGGATATGGTTCTTGTTAGAGCATCATTAGTAAGGCCCATCCCATTTTCTAGATTCTAGATTTAGAATTAGGAGCTCATTTTGTAGAATAGTAAGTCTCATTCCTAGTCCCAGTTTCTACAATTTCGGTCCCAACCCATCCATGGGTGCTAAGGGTTGGGCCTCCCAATTTCTAGATTCAGATTGTAGAACTCGTTTTGTAGAATAGTAAGTTCCAATTTGGAGTCCAACTTTCTAGATTCTAAACTTTATATTATTTTTTTTCCTACATTAAATTTTGACCACACAATTTTGGGACCGGAGCTCACTTTATAATTTTTACTATTCTCATACAAATCCAACCCATTCTACATTTAACTTTTTTTTGAAATTTGGGCTCCAAATTGCATTGGAGAGTCCCAATTACTAATGATGCTCTTAGCGTTACAACGGACTAACCTTACAGAGCCGAACGGAAAATGAGGATTCAAAAAGCCGACTCCAGAAATTTGGGATAAAGACTTTGTTGTTGTTTGGTTCATGACCAATTGCAAGAATCAAGCAAGAATAGTTCCAACTTCAGGCATAAGATTGCAATCTTAATTCACAACCACCTTAACAGAACAAGTTTGGGAGTCACAGTTTCAGCCTGCTTTCTAAACCTTTTCTTGGACTGACCAAGTATATCAACCTCTCTCTCTCTCCTCTCTCTCTCTCTCTCTCTCCTCTCTCTCGCGGATCTCGTCGCGCGCCGGTCAAATATATGCAGACCAAGTTCCTCAAAGTTTACTTGTCCTGATAGAGAAATTGTTTGCTAACTTTTTTGGATGGATGGGAAACATACCATAAGCTGGGACACAATCTCCATAAGAAAGGGGCTACAAATAGCTGATACAAATGAACGGTGTTCAATAAAGCTACTATATAAATTCTTAAGTAATACATCAACATGCACAATCTTAGTGTGGAAAAGATATCTCAAGGATAGAAGTTTTGGGATATAACCGAGGATAACAATGTCTCGGTTAATTTCAAGACTATACTGAAGAAAAGAAAACTGGTAAAATGGCATATTAGAAACACAACAAATAGGGAACACACTGGTATATTGTTTGACCTTGGGCTACCTAATGGAAGGCTAATAGCTAGACGTTGGTGGAATGAACTCAATAACTACAGGAGTAACACACAAGTCAGCACCATTATTGAACATGAGATTTGGAGAGCAATAAAAGAGGACAGTCAGTCACAGGACAGTCAGTCGCAGGAGTCATGTAACAGATGAAATGCATGGATACGTCAAACTAGGAGGAAGTCAAATTAATTTCTCATTAACAATGAATTTTAATTTAAATGTATTTACCATATATAATTCCTTTATTTCTAAAAGAGGTCAAATTATCATAGATGGATGTGTCCGTGCAGAGTACAATAGTTGCAATGCATGTATTAAGTCTTCCGGGAAAGATGAGATATTTCTGATGTCCAACAAAGGGCACTCTATCTAAATCAGAAGAATAAATTCAAGTGTGGCAGCATGGCTAAAAGGGAAGGCTCCTGATATAACATGAAGTATATCGAGGACGTCAAACTAGAACACCAATAAGCATTTGGAAGTATATCACTAAGCACCAAGGCACTGTAATATCCACTAAAGGACCGTGACATGAACTGAGAACAAACATGATGATCTTAATACATTTTTGGGCTAAATGAGCAAGATTAAAAGAGCCTCGTCAGTGTTATCCACACTAATCCCATCAGTTGAATCCCTCAAAGCAAGAAGTTAAATGGCATGTCCTATATAAAAAAATCACAAAAGTAGGAATAAAGTAATCGGGCATCATATACCTTAAATTTGGCATTTGTTGTCCAAACCCGATCAATCATGTACTCCCAATCCTCTTGTGAAACGCCTTTATATGAGTTGTTTCTGGGGTTTATGTCATCCTTCAACAACTTCATATAATGTGCATGCATGCGACTCCTCCAATCTTTGTATCTCAGCTGGCATATTTCGTAATAGTCTGCCTTACGACTTCATCCTCATTATAATTTTGATCTCAAATTTATCCTGCAAACATGTACTCAATAATATAGATTATTAATAAACAATATATGAAAATAAACCTAATTATATGAAGTAGTAAATAGATCCACCAATACCCGAACTCTTTGAATAATTGACTTCTTTAGGGTGTCATCAATGTCATCCCAATACATAACATTCTGAAGTGGTGCAGCAGGCCGAACTTCAACGCCAATCTGGTTTGCAAGAGCAGTAGCATTATCCCCAACTGGAGCCCTTTCCCTAGCGGGGATTGACACTTGAAGCTTGCCGATTTTTTGTACCATTTTCTCTACAGCTTTACCACGCGTCTTACCCGTATATTTTCTTCGGTGAACCTGTACATCAAAAAGAAAAAGAAAATAGCCTTAAGCTAGACAATAGATAGACCAGATTTCTATTTCAGACTTCATTAAAATCAAATAAGATATATCCATTAGATTACCTGAACCACTAGCTAGTGACTCCATAGGACTAGGCACATGCATTTGAAGGTTATTGGACCCCTCAGCAGTGGTATCTTCAGGTGTCGCAAGACATGATGATTTACGAATGGGATCATTGTATACGACCTACACATACAAAATACATAGATATTAAGGCATATTAGTAACATAATTTAAACACAACATATCACTCGAGGTTCATATCTTATATATTACCTTTTCCTTTGGTTGATTAGAAGGACATTATTATCATCATCACTGCTGGATGAACTAAGCAAATCATCACACTGGCCCGGTCGATACTCATTACCATCTCTCTCACTCACATTTCTTTTGCTATTCTTACCAAAACTTGTTGGGTGACCTTCTCAAATGGAGTTAATAAATTTGAGGCGCGAAGCAAACCCAAAGCATCTAATTTCCTTTGGTTACTAGCAATATTTTCATTTCTTTGCTTCTCATATGCTGACGTCATCCGGGCTGCTTGTCCGGGTCTTAAATATACTCTGCTCTTTGATTTTTCCATCTATGACAATAAGAAACAAATGAGTTCCACAATCTAATTCCAATTTTCATTGTATGCATTCCAAATGTGTGAAGTTGGAGGCATTTGACACATAACAAATGTTTTTAGACATTCCAATGCAATAAGTAAGAAGCCTAAAGAAACTGAACAATAGTGTGCAAGCTGTAATATCAAGATATAGATCACATATTATCGTATAAGATACATTGTTCATAAGATATTTGATAATATACTCCTCCATACCATTACTACAGATTTCCAAAAATAATACAACAATAATACAACTCCCTGCACTGTTCAGATAAGCTCAGTCCACTGTTCACTGAGCAGTCCACCCATTGAATGTTCTGTCCTGCTCATCATGAGCAGTCCCTTTAATTTTGCAGTCCTTAGTTTACCTTGATTGTATCAATAAGCCACTGCCTTCATGAGTTTCAGTCGAATCCCTTTCATTTATTGTCCAGATAACTCATGTTCTGTCCAAAACATATCCTATAGCTTAGTCATAGCATTGAATCCCTTTCATTGAATCCCTTTCATTTATTGTAAAGAAGAATGGCTTGAATTTTTAAGACAGAAGTCAGGTTCTATAATGACCAAATCCCTCACTCACCGGATGTTTTAACTACATTTCAAAACACATAAAAAAGAAGAAGGGGAAAATAAGCTATATCATTGAATCTCAAGACCATACGAAGAAGAAAGAGGATGTTCTTTTAAGCCGAAGCACGATACCATGTTGAGATGACTCAACTGGGAAATTATATTGAGGTAGGAGGGTGGATATATATAGGATGAGGAGATGTGCATAATAGGAATAAGTTGCATTATAGGAAAAGGTTACACAATAGACCCATTTACAGGATGCAAGTTTATGCAAGTAATGGAAATTATAAACATATAGCAATCTGGACTAATGAAAGCTCTCAGTAGAAAGATACTAATAACATATCTAAATTGGAGAAAATCTTATCAACACCTTTCAAATATTTTACTTATACCATGCAATATTCTTCCAAACACAAGCAAATCAGAAATGTCATAATGTCAATTCATGAATATCAAAGAAAGAAAAAGTAGTGCAAAAATGTTAAGATTATCAAGTCAATGTCTCTTATATATTGGAACATGCTACTTTATAAGTAAAATCATATCACTAACGCGACTTCCTCAATATATGGAAGGCATCATGGTTATGAGCTTAAGATGAAAGGGAATCCTATCACTAAAGCAACTTCCTCAAACAAATATTGCTAACACATGAATTAATAAGTAAAACAATAATCTTGGGTACCTTAGTATTATTGGTAATTGTTGAAGCATTCAGCAAAGGAAGCCGAATGTTGTACTCAGCTAATAAGCTTAACAATGATGAAGTGAATACATACACTTCTTCTTCTGCAACCTAAACAAGTCATTTGCAAGATAATTGATAAACATTGCATTTTTAAAAATTGAGTGGCCCATAGGGACTAGCAATCAACAAATGCAGGACACACTTAATATTTCAGTTCATCCATATCAAGAAGCAAAAAGGTCCAATTGAGTATGTATATAAGGCATGAGGAAAGGTTTATGTACTTGACAAGACCACATTTTAAAACAAAAAATATTTTTATCTTGGAAAACAGTAGCAATTCTCCATTGTTAGATAGGTTCAATTTTCTATGAATAAATCATTCAGCAGGGTAACACTTTTACAGTTTAAATTGAACTACCATTATAGATAACTCATGTTCTGTCCAAAACATATACTATAGGTGCAGTCCATATTCTAATGTATCATTTCAAATAGATGTAGCATTGTTCAGTCTGCTTAGTGAACTCATGTCCAATCCTAACTGATGGTGGTATCCTATGGGTGGTCTATATATGGATATTAGTTAGTTATGTATATTCAACATACAAACATTACATGTATAGTCCTGATTGGTTAGTACCATATGGTCCAAACGGTTGCTCCGATCCTTATATGGAGTTTCATTTTTCTATGTGGTATTGTTTAATGGAAAGAATCAAATAACACAAAGTTTTAAAATATTTTCTTCCTTTGTAGGTCATACTATGTATGTGAGATCCCTTTCCCCTAGCTTAATTTTATAAAATGGGAATAAACAGAGTTAGGGATTAGTAATGGGGTAGATACAAATATTATAATTTCATCACAAAATAACTATAATATTATGCAAAATTTTACAGAAAGCAAAGATCGGAACAAAATTACCCATCAAAAGTGCTGATGCGCGAAGGGAAACTTCGAGTTAAGAAGATGTGAAGAATTTTACGAGCAAACATTGACAGGAATTATAAGTGAGAGATGGAGAGGAGAATGCAACATAGAGTTAGTCTCTCTCAAAATATTAAGTTTATTGTCCATCCAAAAACTCTCCCTTAAATAAAAACCATTAAGGCATGATAAAACCAATTACCTAAAATAAAAGCCAAATGATTTATATTAAATACTAAATCCTAATGGAACTACAATCCAATTCCTTTGCTTGGTTAAATTCAGCCTTTAAAGCCAATTACAATGGGTACCCAATTACAATTGTAAGATCATGCTATTTCAATTACTTGCAAGTAAATACTCCCTAACTCCTTACGGTGGTCAACTCATATTTGTTGATTATTCTTTTTCTAAACCATGTTCTTCCATCCTTAAATGTGTTTCATAAATCCTAATAAGCAAGTTATGGACCCTGTCAAAAGTATAGAAGTACCGATAAAATAATAGAAAAGATCGGGTTTACATACAACCCCTTCAATTATGCCATTTGTAATGGACTCAGAACACTTTCATCACTTACCTTAGATGAGTTCAAAGTAATCCTGTTGCAGGTTCTTTAGATGTCAAGTTTCACTGCCATTAATGTACTGTTAAGCTCGGAGCCCCCTACAAATATCTTGAGCATACTATTATTGATTTCTAAATTCTATACTAAACATGAGGTCAGTCAAGTAAGGGTTTATTTAGTTCAATTCTATACTAAACATGAGGTCAGTCAAGTAATAAATTGGACTTATACTTCAAGTACCATCCACTGCATTCCTTGCATTCACTACACAGACCCACATCAGTAAGAATACTCAATCCCTACACCTTGCATTAAATTCCTGCATATCCAATAAAGTAAGAACACAAATTGGCTAATATAGTAAATTCATGGGCATTCTACAATAAACTAAGGCGTACCAAAATTGTTGTTGTATCCTTATCATGTTTTCGTTGGTGTATTAGTGTCCATCTATGTTGCACGAATATGTATAAGGACACTGGCTACAGGATACAGAAAAATGATTTGGTATCAAAAAAACAGGATACAAAAAAAAATGATTTGGTATCCCTACACCTTGCACGAATATGTACAAGGACACTGGCTACAGGACACTCATTTCTGAAAATGATTTGGTATCAAGAAAACACATTTATGTGAAGGCAAAACAATATTGATATTCATCTCAATCACTCTATTCACAAAGCATTGTTCCAAAAGACATAAATCATTATTTGAACATCAAAAGTAACAATAGATAATCTAATCAGGATGTAAAATGAAGTATTGTTCCAAAAGATAGATAATATTAGCTATTAAAACTGTTAATGATACCATGATTATATCTCCATTGTTCTAAAATAAACAATGTTTATATTCAAAACTCAACATAAACTAGATATCAAATTCAATATCAGGGTCAATATCAGAATCATAAAGTATGTGTCTGTCATCCTCATCATCCTCTCTAATATGGGCCATTGTTTCATCCTTATTATTGTCGAGATGCAAAGCCATATCACTTGGAATAATCTCAGGATCAACGCCATCCCTATTATATTGAACATTAGTATCTTCAATGATATGTGGAATAATTCCAGTGCTTTTGTCTTTTTGGAATGCATCAGTAGGCTCTGAAACTTCTATTGAGTCAGGCTCATCATCATCCAACTCTGGTACATCCCATGTACCCCGATGCCGAACCCGTTGCATGACTTGCCAATTTGCCCCTAATCGTGTATCATTGACGTAGAAGACTTGTTGCACCTGACTTGGTAGGACAAATGGATCGTCAGAATACCATCGACGCCTGACATCAATGCTAAGGCAATGTGCATCTTTGTTTAGTGTCCGACTTTCGCTCATGTTGAACCATTCACACTGGAACAAAACAACTTTATGGCCATACATGTATGTCAGCTCCCAAACTTTGCATAAATATCCATAAAAGTCTATAGGTTTTCCTTTATGAGCTCCTTCAGAGACTAAACCGCTATTCTGACTCTTACGACGATTGTCACGGTCCCTTGTATGGAATCGGACGCCATCGCAAATGCAACCTGAATAAAGAGTTACCATTACATTTGGACCATTTGCCAATGCCCACATTTCATCAGTTGCTTTTGGTGAATTTTGTATTCGCAATTGATTCATCTACATATAAACATATAAAGGCATATTAAGATAATATTAGTTAAATAGTATTTAAATATGTTATACATCTTACATGTTTTTTGAACCTTCGTTGTATTTGAGTTATATCACCTTCACTTGAATTTTCTAATAGCTTCTTGTGTTCCCTACTTGAAGAAATTAAACTCATAAGTACCAACAAATCAATAATCAAAAGGCTTTAAGAAATGAATGCATGTAAGGATGTTGAATAACATACTCTAGGTATGGCTCAATCTCGTCGGTGTTGTAAAGCACAAACCACTTAGCAATTTCGAATTCCTTCTCTGAGATATCAGGAGCCCTTGTTAATCGTCCAAAAGGACGAACATTTTGTGTGAATATCGTTAACCCATGTCCGCGCTCACTACGGTCAGCATTTCGTTCTTCTCGATTAAGTAATGTTTCGACATTGCTCAAGTACATTGAACAAAAAGTCAAGCTCTCTTTGACTATATAAGCCTCAGCAATTGAACCTTCTGGCCGAGCTCGATTGGTTACATACAACTTAAGAGTTCCAAGAAACCTTCAAACAAACACCAATTAAAATAATGAAAACATGTTCAACTTAAAATTTGCATTAAGATGGTACAAATTACCTTTCAATTGGGTACATCCAACGATATTGCACTAGCTCCGCAAGGATGGCTTCACGTGGCAAATGAACAGCCAAATGCACCATCACGTCGAAAAAAGCTGGAGGAAAAATCTTCTCTAACTTGCAAAGTATTAGAATAATGCGTGCTTCTAACTTCACTAAGTCATTTTGCACCAATGTCTTAGAGCACAACTCCTCAAAGAAATTGTCCAACTCGAACATTACAGTACATACATCCTTGTTAAGGTAGCCACGCATCCCGATTGGGAGAATTCGTTGTAGAAGGATATGACAATCATGACTTTTTAAGGTTGAAAACTTTCCATTTTTCGTGGTCACACACCTTGATATGTTTGCAGCATATCCATCAGGATATTTGATTGACTTTAAAAATTCAATAAAACCCTCTCGCTCCTTTGGCATCAATGTGTAAATCGCTGGGGGCTTGATCAAGGATCCATCGAGAGACCTTTGTACGTGCAATTCTTTCCTTATACCCATGTCCTCCAAATCAAAACGAGCTTTTGTTGTATCTTTGTTCTTCCCATCTATGTTCAATAACGTCCCAAGAAAATTGTCACATATGTTCTTCTCTATGTGCATGACATCAAGGTTGTGTCGGAGCTTCTGTTTCTTCCAATATGGGAGCTCAAATAGGATGCTTTTCTTTGTCCAATTCAATTCTACTTGGTCACGAGGTCTCTTTTTGTTCTTATGGTTCTTCCCAAACTCGACATATGATAAGCAATCCAACTGATTTAGTATCTTTTCCATTGGTATCTCCAAAGATTTTATTTGGTGCTCAACCTTACCATTAAAGGCCTTACTCCTTCGCCAAACATGATTCTCAGGTAGGTAACATCGATGCCCCAAGTAAGCAATTTTATTTCTCAAACCTTGAGATGATACATTCTCATTGCATGTGGGACAAGCCAAATAACCCTTTGTACTCTACCCAGACAAGTTACCATAAGCAGGAAAGTCATTTATTGTCCACATTATAGCTACATGCATTCGGAATGTCTGTTCCCTAGATGCATCATAAGTGAGTACACCATTTTCCCATAAATTGTTTAGCTCATCAATCAATGGTCACATGTAAACATCAATATCTCTCCCAGGTGCTTGTGGACCAGGAATAAGTAAAGACATCATGAAAAATGGATCCTTCATGCACTTCCAGGGTGGTAAGTTATATGGCATAACTATTACCGGCCACAAACTGTAAGATGTACTCATGTTTCTGAAAGGGTTAAACCCGTCGGTTGCCATTCCTAGCCGTACATTTTGGGATTCCCGAGCAAAATCAGGAAAATTGCTATCAAACTCCTTCCACTCGACATTGTCGACTGGATGCCTTAGTACCCCATCATTCATGCGCTTCTCACTATGCCATCTCATGTCTGTAGCTGTCTTCCTTGACATATACAATCGACGCAACCTTGGTGTCAATGGAAAGTAATGCAAGATCTTGTGGGAGATCTTTTTTCCATTACCATCATTTAGCTTGTATCTAGACTCTCCGTAGACTGGACAATTTTCTAAGGCCGCATTCTCCTTCCAAAAGAGTGCACAATCATGTTGACATGCATGAATTGCCTCGTACCCCAAGCCCAAGTCACGTAAGAACTTCTTAGCTTCATAAATGGACTTTGGAACCAAATTTCCTTCGGGTAGAAGGTCTAATAATATTCTCATAAGCATGTCGAACAATTTATTGCTCCACTTGTTCATTACCTTCACATGAAGCAACGTAATCACAAACTTCAACAAAGTATACTTCTTACACCCTGGGTACACCTTATGTTGTGCAGCCTCCAACAGTTTATCAGTGTTATGTAGCTCCTCCCTCTGAGTGGTATCATCCTCCCATTCATGGCCCATATAAGTTCCCGTACAATAGTCTTGTACTAATTCAGCAAATTCGTCTTGATCATCTTCTTTCTCTGACATTTCAATATCACCTTCATCGTCTGATACTTGATTTTGATACTCGGTAACATTTTCTCCATGGTACACCCAATTCTTATAAGATAGCATCATTCCATGTCGAACTAAATGATTCTTCACAACTTCCTCGGTATGCCACTCGAGGTTCATGCATTCATTACATGGACATCGAATCCTACCATTCGTGCATACTTTCTGCATTGCAAATTCAACAAAAGAGTTCACCCCATCAATATAGGGTTGACTTATTCTCTTTCTAAGTGTCATCCAACTCTTGTCCATATCTACAAGAAAACATAAATCAGAAAAGAAAAATATATAATTATTCTCTACATGTCCTCTACTTCGATTTTTTGGGTTAGATCCAATTAGCAGTTATTAACTTATGACCAGATAGATCCTTGAATTTGGAAAAGAGAGATTGTTCACTCTCATAATAGCATTTTACCCCCTTTCTTAATTGACGCTACACCTTGGAGCTATAAGTTGTCCCAAGATCTTGTTTCTGGTTCCGTTCCTATGCAAGAGAGTAATATTTGCCACTGAAAAACGATATGTAATATATAACTTACTGAATGCAATTTATTAAAACTTTCTTGTTTTGTTAGTTGGTGTAAACTGTAAATGACTTGTGTGTGTATGTGTAATATTATTTTTGGGTTGTACATAGGTGGAGTTAGATCGTAATAAACCTTATTTGCAACGAAATTATCATGTTATTAACTGAGTTATTAATACTGAGCTCATAATTGTCCTTCAGTATTTTTTATCTCAAAAGCATACACGCGATAATCGCAAGAGTGAAAACTGGTGTACCCATGCATAGGTCACGTAGCATGAGATGTTTATTAAGTATTCGAGTCATCATATTCTATAAGTAAGACATGATAAGTGCGTGCTTCTCAACTTTTCAAGATGTTCCTCGCACTGTGCGTGTTTGCTTCTTAGTTTAATGAATCCAGACGTGCCAGCAAGAGAAAATCCAGTGATAGTTCCTACCTTCTTGAACCAATTTGTACGGGTAGAGAGTAATTATCCTAGTGGAGGGTTCATGGTGCCTAGATGGATTTCGGCCTTCGACAAACATTTGTGGGGTCCTTCGACTCAGTCTTACACACAGGATGAAATTAGCGTAGAATTGTTGGTCATGCTGGCACATTCCTTACAAGAATATAATTTTTTACTGAACTCAGCTGAGTAACCATGTGGGTTTCTCTCTTTGTATCGACACGGACACGGATACTTCATAAATATAAAAATAAATTTACATAAAATAAAAAGGAAAATAAAACCAAAAATCATACCATTCAGATATACATAAATCTAAAAATGAAACCCTAATCTATCAACTAACATTATATCCAAATCAAACCCTAACAAAATTGATTGAGAGAGAAAAACCCTAACAAAATCAAACCTAACAAAATTGAAGTAGAGACAATCATTTCACTATGGTATATGTATAAAATAAGTGCTAATCATATTCTCAACTCTAAGAAAATTAACCTAGAAAAAATATTAGGGAAGAAGCTCACCACCGGAAGGATCTCAAATCTCGATGGAGGAGGGAGTGCGCGCAAGAGGGAAACCCTAGGAACGATTTTGGAGAGAGAAGGAACGATTTTGGAGCGCCCGCGGAGAGAGAACCAGGGAGCGCCCGCGGAGAGAGAACCAGGGAGCGCCGCGGAGAGAGAAGCAGGGAGCGCCCGCGGGAGATTTTATTTCTTTTAGAGTTTTTGTTTGATAGTGTTTTTAGGTTATAGTTATAAGTAAAAAATTATATAAGTATATTTCCCTACATAGTTAGATGTCGCTGTAGAGAACTTACCTTTCCGCGACAAGTTGATGTGTGTCGCTGAACATTTGTTACCTTTTTGCGACAGGTAGATGTTGTCGCTGAACATATGTTACCTTTCTACGACATGTGCATGTCGCACTATGTAGAGAATTTTTGGCGGGTCTAACTTTTGGTTTCCCTCCGGTCAATTTTGGGTGGATTTCGCAACATACTAAAATGGATGTCGCCAAAACATGTAAAAAAATAGCTTTTGGGGACAATAGGTCCTATGTCGCTAAAACATGTCGCTAAAAATACAATTTCTTGTAGTGACATTCTAGTGTCTGTGCCCCATCTGATACCTGTCCGACAATGAGACAGGTGCGACACCCCCGAGTTTTTTTTTCGGGTGGTCTTGCTTCCTAGCTATACTTGCTTGAGTTTTGCTTTTGGGGGTTATTGTCCATGTTGATCTCATCTCACTAGTTGTGTTGATTTTCTTCGAAATGGGAGTAATTGTTATAGATCGCTAGCTTTTAAATTGGTTTACTGCTAGAAAGAGTGGCGATTGTTTGACACTAAGAAAATGGGAAGATAGCCGTGATTTTGTATCAGATATTTGGTCACCTAGGGAGTGAAACTTCCTCGACTTATTCTTAGGAAAATATTTCACCCGATAAATTCGGGATAGACTGTGTTTTGCTTTCCCCTCATATTTTGCTCGCTCCATATTTTATTTCCTAAGCCCTAGATTCGAGATCGGGTGTTCTCCACCTAATAAAAAAAGTTTCGGATTGGGGATCTCCAGGTTCTCCATCCTCCTTTCCTTTGGAGCTGCCGACCGGAGAAATAAAAGAAGCAAACATTGATCGTAAGTTCCTCATTCATCTCCTTATCCTATTAATTGATTTGATTTTCTAGCTAAATGTAGGCTTTGCTGACTAAGCGGCAGGGCAGGGTGCTGCCAAAGGAGGGGCCTATTCCAGAGGACCGTGGGAACAACGACAAAGGAGAGAACAACTGAATAAAAGTTTTGGGTGTCGAAAGAATTTTGGGGCTAAATTTGAGGCTGTGGAGGGGACCATTTCGGACACACCTTCTCCGCCAAGGCCAAGAAGGGGGCGAACAAATGACAGCTCATTGCCGTCAAAATCTTCTCCAAAGCTAAGTTTTTCTTTTCCTTTTTTGCTAAATAAATTTGCTCTATTGTGGAGAAAATTGATTCAATGTGCAGAAAATTACTGAATGATTTGTTATCTTTCATGTGGTTATATATATATTTTTTTGGAAAAAGGGTAAATTTTATTCCAAAAGCAATGCAATAATCTTACAACATACAATCATAGTGGGACTCCCACTCTTCGACGGTTTCGTTCCCTCCATATATGCCAAACTGAGGCCGTCAGTCGAACTCTGGCGACCCGGAACCAGTCCTGCCCTCTTCCTCTGCTATTCCGAAGCACAGTAATGATGTCCCCAATTCCCTTTCCGGAGTCACATCCATCCAACGCTCTACTCTGCTTAGACAAGATCTGCCATGCCAGGGTACACTCGAAAAAAATGTGCCCTATATATTCATTCTCCACACTGCATAGCACACATTTAGGATCTGGGACCGACACTCCAAACGAACTCAGACGATCCCAAGTCAAAAGCCGGCCCAGTAGAAGCTTGTAGACACAAAGCTGCATCTTTCTGGCAAGTCCCTTGCACCATACTAACTCGTAGTCAAAACTCTGAGGAAAGGTGCGCCGGATGAGGTTGTAGCAGCTCCGGAATTGGAACTCCCTAGTTTTCGGAGCTGCTTCTGTCGGCTCCCAAATCCACCGATCAGTAGGCAAGTCAGGATCTATGGCAATAGTACTGATAATCCCACCCAGCTCCTCGGTAAACCGATAAGACTCTGGCCTCCACTCCCCGTCGCGTATGATACGACTACACGTCAGCCCACACCTGTCCTCCTGATACGTTGGGGTTCCCTGATGTCCAATATCGAAAGCCGATCTATCCAAGGATTCTGCCAGAGGTCCGTTCCAGAGCCATCCTTTATGACCTTTCGAATTGTAGATTTGAGAACCCCCTGTGTCTCAAGACAGTCTTAAAAGTGACTGAGTGATTGTTGTCAGTAGCACAGGTCCAGAAGTTGTCCTGCTTCACATATCTACTATGCATCTAGTCAGCCCAGAGGGACCCCCCCGTTGATGAATCTCCATGCCAGCTTTAGCGCAGAGGCCTCCCTGATCTCCAGCAACGACCTTAGCCCCACTTCTCCCTCCTTTCTGGGTCTACAGAGCTGCTCCCAGGAGATCGCATGCATACCCCTCCAAATGAAGTCTGCGCAAATCCGTTCCACTTTCCAAACAGTGGCAACAGGAAGGAGGATGGATTGCAGCCAGAAATGAGCTACGACCGAAATTACCGATCTGACCAGCTCGATGCGTCCTCTAAAGGACAATCCGGCGGCTTGCCAACCTTCTACTCTTCTTTGGACGTACTCCACCAGACTATGGCAGTCCTGATCCCGCGCATAGTTGACTGTGAGAGGAACTCCTAAATATCTTACCGAAAGATCACTCCTCTCAGCTCCCAGCACATCAGCCCGCTCCTCCTTATGGGGACATAGGGAGCTGAAGTACACCATGCTCTTTTTTCTGTTCATCTGAAGGTCCGAGAGGGAATCCAACTCTCCCATAATCTCCGCAATCGTCTGCATACCCTCCGTCGATGGCTGGATGAACACGAAGAGATCATCTGCATAGATAAGGTGGGTAACTGGGGGATCCACCCTCCTGAACAATGGGACCAGACTCCCACGGTGCACTGCCAGGTCCATTAAACATGTGAAGTATTCCATGACAAGCGTGAACATGTAAGGGGACAAAGGGTCACCTTGCCTAAGCCCACGGTTACTCTGGAAGTACCCATAAGGGATACCCTGGATGAGGACAGAGAAAGTGTGGGACGTGATGCACTCCCGGATCAATGCAACCCAGTGGTCCTCGAAACCCATGGCGGTCATCAGATGACAGAGGAAGTCCCTATTGACCATGTCATACGCCTTCCTCATGTCCAGTTTCACACATGCTTTCTCCCCTCCGGGTTTGCTAAAGCCCCTCATCATCTCGTGAGCCAGGAGGCTGTGCTCAGCGATCAACCTCCTCTTGATGAACGCAGCCTGATTCGGAGATACCAAGTCCTGCATGATCTCCTCCATCCGCCGGCACATAAGGTGCGTAATTATCTTATAAATATAATTACAGCACACAATAGGTCTGAAATCCGCCAGTAATGTCGCTCCCTCCTTCTTAGGCACCAAGGACAGGAAAGTGTGGTTCAACTCTTTTAGTAGTTTTCCTATGGTGAAGAATTTCTGCACCACCTCCAAGACCTGATACTTAAGAATGTCCCAGTGGCATAAGAGAATATATATATATATATATATATATATATATATATATATATATATATATATATATATATATATATATATATATATATATGCACGTGCGTTGCACGAATTTAATGTATGTATTTTGCCAAGAAATAATTATTTCGGCATAGAATCTAATCATATTATAAAAGCATAGTTTGGTATAAGAGAAGTTGAAAAAGTTTTTATTTTTTCCTTTAACTTTGTAGTCTTATTTTAATTTTTCAGTTTTTTTTCTCTAAAGAAGTGAGATTGTGCAAGTAATAGATTAAATGTTAAATAACTATCATCAACACATGCACCCGTCCATGCTCTACTAAAACATCATGATATACAATATTTCTCATATAAATTCCTTGATGTCCACGAATAAATCCTAATCTTTAGTCAAATCTTGTCTCTAGCAACTCCTCTCGATAAGGATATAAAGTTGACCATGACTAAAAATATATTCGGGAAGATATATCATTGCATTAGGTATAGACTATCATAGAAATTTATTTCGTGAATATTCCACATTATTCATACTAGCATATGTGCACGTGCCTTGCACGTATTTTAATATTCTTTTAGTTTATTTAGGAAAACTCTTTAGGAAGATCAAGGGGTAGTCTTCATAATTACTAAGTTGTCCTTACTAAAATTAATGAACCATTTTTACTTAGTATAGACATGTAAGGATATTTTTGAAATTCAAAAGTTTTACCATCAAGTTTTCCTATTATATAGTAGAATAGATTAATAAATCCTATAAACTTAATGTTTTATGTCTTTAATGGGCTATAATTTTGATGTTTAATGACAGAGGATCTATTAAAATAATACATAGGAAATCCAACTTTTGGTTGGAAAATGAAAAAGTAGACTTTAATAGTCACTTTACAATAGCAAACCGACTCTTGGTTGCGAAATAGAAAAAGTAGACTTTAATAGCCAGTTTAAAATAATAATTAATTGGGTACAATGGAAAACACACTAATTAAGATTGGGACGTCAAACATTTATGGTTGTAACCAATAAAGTGTTGCAAAATGTATTAGTATTGGGAAAGTGTTGGCCAAGTCAATGATCGTGCTTTAGCTATTTTTTCCAGAAATTTTACTGTACAGTAAAATTTTTAGTAATAATTGCTGCAACCGATAGAAGTTAGGAAAATTAGAGAGAGAGATAAGATCCGACAGTTGGTATGTCGGAATTTGGAGTCGTGCCCAAATTCCGACAGACCGTCTGTCGGAAATTGGGGAAACCCAATTTCCGACAGACCGTCTGTCGGAATTTGGGCACGACTCCAAATTCCGACAGACCAACTGTCGGATCCTTGACCGGTTCGCCCCCCCCCATCGGTTCACTGCTATAAAAAAAAAAAAAAAAACCGGGTTCACTGATAGTATGTTTTAAAAAAGAAAACCAACTCCAAAACAAAACAAAAAAAACCGGGTAGGTGTAGAGTAAAGTTTTAAGTTGTTGGGGGAGAGTGAAGTGTTCTGGGTTGCTGTGAAGCCGAGAAGAAGAAGAAGAAGAAGAAGAAGAGGAGGAGGAGGAGGAGGAGGAGGAGGAGGAAGAAGAAGAAATTGAGAGGTAATTTTTTTTTTTTCATATCTTGTATTCTAGTGTTCACCATTTATATTTTAGATCTTGTATTCTATTATTCATCCTTTATCATAAACACTAATATTGATATTTTTCAAATTTTTTTAGGACACTCATTTTGAACCATAACCACAAGTGGTATATAAAATGACACACTAATTTAGATCTTGTATCCTACTGCTCACCTAATGTTACACTAATTTTGATCTTGTATCATATTGTTCACCTAATGTTGATATTTTAGATCTCTTATAAAATGTGTAAGTACGGTTCCAAATTTTAGATCTTGCAACCTAATGTTGATAACCTAATGTTGTTATTGTAACACTAATTTTGATTGATATATCAATGTTCTAACTAATGTTGTATCTTATTGTTCTAATGTTGATAACCTAATGTTGATAACTTGATGTTGTAACCTAATGTTGTTATTAGTGGTATATATAAAATGACACACTAATGTTCATCCTTGTATTGTAACACTAATTTTGAACCACTAATTGTGTGTCATTTTATATATACCACTAATAATAAATTTTTTGTTGTAACCTAATGTTGATAACTTGATGTTGTAAACTAATGT
Source organism: Iris pallida (assembly GCA_029216955.1). Taxonomy (NCBI): domain Eukaryota; kingdom Viridiplantae; phylum Streptophyta; class Magnoliopsida; order Asparagales; family Iridaceae; genus Iris; species Iris pallida. Next base: position 1,055,278 of record JANAVB010027997.1, read on the forward strand.
TGATAACTTGATGTTGTAACCTAATGTTGTTATCAATAAATTTTTTACAGATGGCTACCCAAAATGATGGTCGTATACCAGGGGGGCCAACTACAGACTTGATCAAGCAGCAACGCGAGTCGCACATATCTAATCTGATATTTACTGGAGAGGTATATATACTTTTAATTGTGGTAGTCAATAAATTTTTTATTTTATATGTTTAGTAATAATATAGTTTGTATGTTTTATATATAGCTATGTGATTATAAAAAGGAAGTGCGGCTTAGAGAACACAATACATGGCGCTATGAGGGCCAACTTGGTTTCTGGAAATTAACTAGTGACCAAACAGCTTTATTGCACGTATTTGGTTTTCATTACCTTGACCAAATACGTTTTCTACGTCACGAGCATTTTTCTATCGGTAGGCCACTTTCCTTGGTCAGTAGCGACACACATGTATTTCCGGGCGCTTTACGGTGGCATTCTGATGCGGTAGATCCCGCACATTGTGTTTACTCGGTTGCCGCGATATATCGAGGCCAATTTGATTCACTAAAGATCTCAGAGGTAAATAAAAGTCACCATTCTATATCTATTTAGTATATTATGTTTTATTTTCTTATAATTATATGTCAAAAAACAGGTTCAAATGGTGCATTATTCCGTTAATCCTTATCCTTCTGAGATAGAACAAACATCATATGCATTAAGTCTCCATAGGTATTACATAATATACCATGGAGACATAATGTATCATCCAGCTGATCGGGTTATGCGGCAATTCGGTATGAAACAACATATACCCGAAGACCCGCCTCACTACAATCGTGGTAGAGGAAGTGCAACCGTCAGAGCCCGCAAATTAATTCCTGCTTGGAATTCCAGACTAGAGACGCATAACATCTCTCATTTGTCGCATAACATTGCTACTATGGAGGACTGTAAGTTATTTTGAAGTTAATATTTTGGTCGCATTTTTCTCATAACATCTCACATATTTCGTATATGCAACAGTATACGGGGATTTTGCATTTAGATCTTGGTGGGGATCTCCAGTTATTAGCAACAGACACTACATATATCAGGAGCCTCGCTTCGAGCATAGAGCTATTGATGATTCTAGTCTGCGTGGATTTTATCAACATATAATAAGAACTGATGTAAGTAATTATTTTTAGTTTATAATATTTTAGATTACAATGTCCTAGCTTGCATAAGAACTAAAATAAAGTGTTATTATTTTAGGTTCCAGCTTTGGAGCAAGCTTATGATAACCCAGATCCTGAAGTCTTGAGAACGACAGTAAGAAACTTTCTGGATTGGGTGAAAGCGGATCCGGAGCCTCCGAACCCTTCGCTAGGTATTCCGCCAGATTATCCTGTAGGCGTTATTAGCCAACGTCAACCACTTCCCCGCAGGGTTAGGCCCCATGTCACCCAGCCGTTCCCCGATAGTCCGCCTCAGCAAGCTGACGAGATCCCGCCTCATCAAGCTGGCGAGATCCCGCCTCAGCAAGCTGACGACCAGTGGGCTGGCCAGGGTTCTTCCCAGGGGGCTGGACAGGAGACTTCGCAGTGGGCTGGCCAGGGTTTTTCGCAGTGGGCCGGCCAGGGTTCTTCCCAGTGGGCTGGCCATGGTTTTTCGCAGTGGGCCGGCCAGGGTTCTTCCCAGTGGGCTGGCCAGGGTTTTTCGCAGTGGGCTGGCCAGGAGACTTCCCAGTGGGCTGGCCAGAGTTCTTCCCAGGGGGCTGGCCAGGGTTCTTCCCAGTGGGCTGGCCAGGAGACTTCTCAGGGGACTTCGCATTGGCCGGGGGTGACAGATTGGTTCCAAGGCTATGGTTTGGATGGAGATTATTATACACAGATACTAACGACTCCATCGGCACCAGCACCAGCACCCACGCAAGACGAAGGTGGTGATGCGTCCCAGGAGGATACGATGCGGAGGAGAGCCCGACTCAATCTTAGAGAAGTTGATCGTCCAGACTATTGGGAATTGGACAGACAAGGAAGATAGATGTAAATTTTGAACTTGTATGATGTTTTATTTTCATTTATATAAAAGTCACCTTTCCTTTACAAACTATTACATATACTTCACATGATGTTTCTTATTCATTCTCTTGGTTGATTTCTACAACTCCTTCTATTGTGTCCTAAACCATTGCAATTACTGCATCGGAGATCTCTTGAAGATTGATCCTTCGCCATAGTACGGTTCTTCTTTGGTCTTCCGGCTTTGCGTCGTACATCGGGTACTCCAATGTCGCCTCTAACCAATGCACTCTGAATGTTGTAAGGGACTGGAATTGGCTCCAAGTGCGGCTCGTAGACACTTTTCAATGCTTCCTTTGAAAATATAGCTGGATAGTAACGCTCAATCCTGATATTGCAACAATTACAAGCATAACATGCATGTACACATGGAAGAAAAGTATGATACCACTTTAAACATGAACAATAGTTTTCATTTAAACGAACAACATATGTTCTATTTGTTTGACGATCTAATATCTCAAACAAATGACCCACTATCCGTAACATTTCCAGCTGATGGATTTCTTTTGTGATACGAGCCATCGTTTTTAACATCTTTGGACAAAAATCTGTTTCAAGATTTTCAGCTTGTTGTCTGTTTTTGTCCTGAAGTGTTATAATCTTGGCTCGAATACCATCAAGTAATGTCGTTATTGGTTTATCTCGAAGATTTTTAATCCAGTTATTAAAAGATTCAGCAAGATTTGACGTGTTAATATCTAGTCTTGGACAAGGAGAATACGCTGTAATCCAGTGTGAGAAAACACGATTTTCATCATTTACTCCAACGAGCCAATTGTAAACATCAACATTTTCAGCTTTAATCATCTCCAAGCAATTATTTGCATCTGTTTCATTATAACATCTTGCAAGAGAGTCCAAGCTACGTTGAAAATGCTTTGATCTACATACTGATTTCAAATTTGCTTTAAAATGTTGAATACAGAAAAAATGAGGTGATTCCGGAAAAATAGCACGCATGGCATTTATCAATCCTTTTTGTTTATCCGATATAAAAGAAATTGTATTCCAAGCATCAAAAAATCTTTCAAAAGATATTCTTAAACCGTTTAAAAACCAATTCCAAGAATCAGTATTTTCACCCTCAGCAACAGCATATGCAATAGGATATAGTTGATAGTTAGGATCATGAGCACAAGCAATAAATAAAATACCTCTGTATTTAGAGGAAAGAAAAGTAGCATCAATACTAATCACAGGTAAACATCCCCTTAGAAATCCATCAATGCATGCCTTGAAACAAATAAAAATTCTTTCAAACCTATTATTCTCTGTAATCTTCATAAAACATTGACTACCTGGATTTGTCTCAATAATTCTAAGACCATACTCTTCGAGACTACTATATGCATCAATATAACTACCATTTATTTCGGATAGAGCAAGTTCTCTAGCTTTCCAAGCCTTACAATATTTAATATGTATTCTATGTTCCCTATATATATCTTTTACAACACAAGATGGACTATACGACTGATTATCTCGAATTTTATCAATAATCTGATTTTTAACCCATACAGTGGTAGCTAATGGATGAGAACTAGTTGTAAGTCCACCTAAACAAGAATGAATATTTTCTAGCGTTGCAATAGAAAATCTTTCGCCTCTACCTATGGCTTTAGCATATACCCTCCAATGACAATTTGAACTACTACATTTATATATAATTCCAGTAGCATTATTTAAAGTAGCTGAACAAGTAAAATTACGTCTAATAGCTAGATCACTAATAAAACTTCTAAATTTAGAACGATTCTCGAATTGTTTTCCAATAAATAATTCAGGAGTGCTAAGGCTATCAACAGAATCATCAAATTCATCATCTAAATTTTCAATTAGATCATCACTATTTTCGTCATCGTTATTAACATCATCTACTACATGTTCTTCTTCAGTAAATGGAATAACTTGATGAGAAGAACTAGGACCAGCGTTAAAAGTATTACAAGCAGGTGTATTACTTACATTCATAGATGGGGGCGGAGTGACATAGATATTAATATACGGTGCTTGTGCATTCACTTGAAGAACAAAATTCCATGCATCTTCACTATCTACATTTATACAATTAGATACGAAAATATGTACTAATATAAATTCGTAGTCGATAGAATATTGATCAATAATTAGATTTTGTAAACTAAGAAACGAAATATTTCGATCAACTAAAAGAACTTGGGTTAAACCCCCTTGATACGCTAACCCATTTAGTACACCTCCAAGAGAGCATAGGATTGTTAGATTTCCATCCATGTTGAAAACAAGATGAACTTTCTGTAGGAAGAGAGGAGCTTCTGCTTTGAACGAAATACTTCTTCTTACTGAATGGGAGAGGTGCTGTGAAGTGAGTGCTTTGAAGTGAATGAGAAAATTGTTGTGAAGTAGTTTGATACTTATAGATGATATATAGCCGTTGGAATGAGAACGTTGGAATTAGAACGTTGGAATTGTAACGTTAGAATCCTAACGTTGTAAATTGTAACGTTAGAAACCCACCAAAAAAATAACTCACCTCAACCCAACCAAAAAAAACCAAACATTAAAAAAAAATACAATCAATTAACCAACCCACCCACCATCATATTGAATTAAACCAAAAAAAAAAAAAAAAACCAAACCACCCAACCCCAACCCAAACCCACCCAACCCCTTTCTTTCAACAGAACAACTGTAACTTTTTTTCTTTCATTTCCGACAAATGGTATGTCGGAATTTGAGCTTATGCTCATTTTCCGACATACGGTCTGGCGGAAATTGAGCATGGCTCATTTTCCGACAGACGAACTGTCGGATTGTATTGTTTTTCAAAATTTCCCAAACTTCTATCGTCTACACTAATATTAATGAAAATAATATCGCTACAGTAAATTTTCTGTATTTTTTCCCCTCCTTATTACAACTTACCTTTTAGAAGTCTAACCATGCAGCGTAAACTGGAAGTCTAAACATGCAGCGTAAATTACGAAACATGACCAGTCAAATTATTAGACTAAAAGGCATGTATATTATTATATTATTCACTCTTACATGCGAGCGTATTTTTGAAAAATAAAATTTTCACATAGTAGAATAGATTTATAGTTTACTAAGGAGAAGATCATGGATACCATTTTCCTACCTGGTATGAGATGGATACCATTTTCCTATCTGGTATATACTTGGAACAATATCAACAGATAAATATCCTATGCTGTAATATAGGTATATATCGTCAATTGCTTGAACAACACAGATAAGAACTCCATCTGTGTGGAAATGTAAAAGAAAGTCTCTGCTTCTTGGGCTTGATTCGCTAGTCTAACCCGATACACTTCTTGTTCCACAATTGTTGTAGCTAAGGCTAGGGTTGTTATGCCTATTTCTATTCCAGTCTGGTTCTATGTAGGAACGTCATTCGAAATGTGCAAAAAATTTAAATTCTATTGTTGTGTATGGTATTATTAATGGATTAGGTGCTAACAGAGTGCAAATGGATTCTTATTGAAATGTATTTTCTTTATTCTTTTTGTTGTTGTTACGATGACTATATTGAAGACTTCAAGTAGATGATAAAGTGAAGTTCGGAAGAGTAGTTGATATCTTTTACTACATTGTAATTACTAGTTCTCTATATCCTTCATATCCACTACTTTTGTTACAGTAAATACATTAATTTAATTATCATTTTTCATTATCTTGATTTTTTTTTGTAGAATTTCTATATTAAAGTTAAGGAGGATCCCCAAGAAAAATACTCATAGAGACATAATGGATAAAAGTTGGATACACCTTTTAAGATTAATTTTCAAATTCTAAACTATATATATATATATATATATATATATATATATATATATATATATATATATATATATATATTTTTTTTTTTTTTTTGAACTTGTAAAGCCTGTCATGATGGTACAAGAAGAGTTGTGGATATGGTTCAAGCAGGTAAGATAAATATTCTAACCCATATTTTCAATTTATTTTCCTACTATCACAATTTCTGTCTTAAATTGTTTGCAGCCTTGGTAGATGAAAGTTACTATTTAATATGCATCCATGGTTATTTGAATATTACATCTATATTTAGATCCTTAAACAAGCTCCAATATGAGATAAAATTTTCCAACTATGTGTCCAAATCTGATCCGTAAGTATGTTTGTATGTCCATATCCAGTTCATTACTGACACATAAATAAGAAAGGGAACATTTGGATAAACATCAATCCGTTTCCAGCCCTACTCGGTTTCTCAGGTTTAACACTTACTGCCTGAAATTTACCCATATATTATTTTTTCTTTATATTACTCGAGTCTTTAAGTGGACGTTAGTACATCTGAAAGTGAAAACCATTATATTTGTAATTTGTAAGTTACTGTTAGTCCCGGGGTTTGATCAAAGATGGAAAAACTGATGCAATCGAGATCTGAGATGTCACACAAAAAACTTTGCAGTGATCAAACTCAAGATTTACGATGGTACAAGAAATCAAATAGCCAAATTACAATCTGAAGGAGGAAAATAGAGAAGAGAAGATCTCTCGTTCTTCCTTGCAAACGTGTTGCAATTGGGACAGAACGACTTACAATAATCTAGAGAAAGAAGAGAAGAAGAGAAGTTGCTGGGATGTCAAAACACCGTTACTCAAAGCAAGATTCACCCCACACGATCTGCTTCTAGGAACCAGCAAGTTGAAGAACTTGTGGAACGCTCGATGTCACCTCTGTTCTGACTCCTCAGATGGACTTGCAATGGCGGCAGCAGCTCTCTCTCTCTTTCTCCTTTTCTGACTTGTATTTTCGTAGTCTTCACAAAGGAGGCCAGAAGAGAGTATATATAGAGAGGGTGGAAACCCTAGCCGCCTCTTCAGTTATGGAAAGATTGAATCAAATCACAAAAATATAGCAACGAATTAATTCTAATTCCACAAAGATAGGATCTGAATTAATTCAAATCCCACAAAGATAGGATCTGAATTAATCGCATTGATTCATCCTTTCCATAACTGATTTGTAATCTGCACAGTCAGCGTAGCCTTCCAAACGGCAGCAGCAGCAGCAGCAGCCTGGCCACATGGACCGCATGGACCACATGAGCCGCATGGACCGCATGGACCGCATGAGCCGCATGGCCGCATGAACCGCATGAGCCGCATGAACCGCATGGGACGCATGGACCGCATGAGCCGCATGGACCCCAAGTCTTTCGGTCTCCTCGCTCACTTAGCTGACGGCTCTGCGAGTTCTGGTACAAGAGTTGTTTCATCAACAACAGCTTCTTCTTGGACTACTGGCCCATATGAGATTTCAGTCTCATTTGCACCTACATCATTTTTCGGAATGTCCGAAAGAACAATATTTTTGTCTTTTGCAAACTTGTCTTCAAAGTATTCAGCATTGCGAGATTCGATGATATGATTTGACTCAATATCAAGAAATCTCCTAGCATCACTCTTCTCGGCATACCCCAAGAAGATCGCCTTCGTAGTCCTTGTCCCTAGCATCTGATTCTTCAGATCTAGGAGCTTCACATACGTCAGACACCCCCACACTTGAATGACATTCAAGTTTGGTCTGACTTTGAACCAGAGTTCATGAGAAGTTACGTCCGAAGTTGCATATGGCACTCTATTCAGAATGAAAGTGGCCGTTAATGCAGCTTCTCCCCAGTAGCATTTTGGAAGACCTGCAGTGAGCAGCATAGAATTCATCATTTCTGTTAATGTCCGGTTCTTCCTCTCTGCTACTCCGTTGGATTGAGGAGAATATGGAGCAGTAGTCTCGCATATGATTCCATGTTCTTTGCAGAACGATGCGAATTCATGAGACCTATACTCTCCACCTCGATCACTTCTCAACCTCTTGAGTTGTTGTCCAGTCTGCCGTTCAGTTTCGGCCCTGAACTCTCTGAACTTCTCGAAGGCTTCATCTTTGGACTTGAGCAAATAGACGAACGCGTATTTTGAGAAATCGTCGATGAAGGTTATGAAATACTTCATCCCGGCCTTCGTGGAGAAATGTTTGAAGTCACAGATATCGGAGTGCACCAACTCCAGAAGATCTGTGCTTCGATTGACCCGATGAAAGGGTTTCCTTGTGATCTTCGTTTGAGCACACACTTCACACTTCTCCACCTTACCCCTACATTTGGAGATAAGTCCTAGACTAGACATTTTGTTAATTCTTTTACAATGAACATGTCCTAGTCTATTATGCCACAACTCAAAAGAATAATCAGAAAATGCGACTGCATTAATGTTATCAAACTGGTTGACAAGCTGAATTTTAAACATTCCTTCGGTTTGATAAGCCTTCCCGAAGTATGTTCCCTTCTTGGACATCACCATCTGACCAGCATTGATGTCCATCCTCAAGCCTGCGTTGCAGAGCAGGCTCCCAGAGATCAGGTTCTTGGCAATCGCAGGAACATGCTTCACACCTTGAAGCGTCAGAGTGTTCCCAGAAGTGAGTTTCAGTTCCACGATCCCGATCCCCAGAACTTCAGCTTGGGCCTGGTTCACCATGACAACCTTCTCAGATATCGGCTGGTACGTGATGAACTATTCCTTACCAAAACAGACATGGCAAGTCGCACCAGTGTCTATCCACCAGTCAGATTCAACCCCCACAGTTGTGACCTGTGCGATCATAGCAACAAAGTTAGAAACAAATAAAATCTTATTAGGCTCACCTTTCTCTTATTGTTTAGGCTTAGATCTGCATTCACTCTTGTAGTGGCCTTTCTTGCCACAATTGTAACAAGTCACGTGGGACTTAGTCTTCTGTTGCTTGAATGAAGGACCCTTCACTTTTAGATTAGTGAAGTCCTTCTTCTTGGGATGAGAAGCCGTCTGCTTCCCCTTGTGATCTCTTGTCTACACTAGATTGGCTTTAGCTAACTGTTTGGACAGAGTGTCCACCTTCTGTTGGGAACGCATCTCGTCCTCAATATGGATCTCTTGAAGTAGATCTCCCAAGCTAATGTCTAGCTTCCTCCTGAGCATCCTTGCATAGAAGGTACTCCACCCAGCAGGAAGTTTTGAGACGATCCCTCCAACGACAAACTTGTCGGGAAGGGGCATCTCTTCATCTTCCAGTTTCTGACGTAGCTTCAGAAATTCCTTCACATGTGGTAACATGGACTTCTCGTCCTCAAAGAGCAATTTCTGATTTTTTCAACCACAAACATTTTTTTCATGTTCTTGTCTTCTTCATACAGTTTTTTCACAGACTCCCATATGTCTCTGGCAAGTTCCTTCTTCGAGTAGGATTATGTCAGGGAGTCCTCCATAGCATTCAGGATGAGAAGCCTGCAGATGCTATTTTCCCTTCTCCATTTGGCCTGGAGTTTGGTAGCCGCATTGATTGCGACAGTAGATCCAGTGTCTGGAACAGAGGGTTCTTCCTCCAACAGAACATGATCAACATCCTTTAGTTGAAGAGTTAGATAAACTTTTCTCTTCCAGACTTGATAATGCTCTCCATCGAACTTTTCCAACTTGCAGAAGTCCGATTGGAGGAGCGAAGCATTAATATTTTCCATCTACACGGATCTTGCTTTGAGATTGTTAGTCCCGGGGCTTGATCAAAGATGGAAAAACTGATGCAATCGAGATCTGAGATGTCACAAAATTTTTTTTGCAGTGATCAAACTCAAGATCTACGATGGTACAATAAATCAAATAGCCAAATTACAATCTGAAGGAGGGAAATAGAGAAGAGAAGATCTCTCATTCTTCCTTGCAAACGTGTTGCAATTGGGACAGAACGAGTTACAATAATCTAGAGAAAGAAGAGAAGAAGAGAAGTTGCTTGGGTGTCAAAACACCGTTGCTCAAAGCAAGATTCGCCCCACACGATCTGCTTTCAGGAACCAGTAAGTTGAAGAACTTGTGGAACGCTCGATGTCACCTCTGTTCTGACTCCTCGGATGGACTTGCAATGGCGGCAGCAGCTCTCTCTCTCTCTTTCTTCTTTTCTGACTTGTATTTTCGTAGTCTTCACAAAGGAGGCCAGAAGAGAGTATATAGAGAGAGGGTGGAAACCCTAGCCGCCTCTTCAGTTATGGAAAGATTGAATCAAATCACAAAAAGATAGCAACGAATTAATTCTAATCCCACAAAGATAGGATCTGAATTAATTTAAATCCCACAAAAATAGACAAAATTAATTCAAATCCCACAAAGATAGGATCTGAATTAATCGTATTGATTCATCCTTTCCATAACTGATTTGTAATCTGCACAGTCAGCGTAGCCTTCCATACGACAGTAGCAGCAGCAGCCTGGCTACATGGACCGCATGGACCACATGAGCCGCATGGACCGCATGGGCCGCATGAGCCGCATGAGCCGTATGGACCGCATGAGCCGCATGAGCCGCATGGCCGCATGAATCGTATGAGCCGCATGAACCGCATGGGCCGCATGGACCGCATGAGCCGCATGGACCCCAAGTCTTTCGGTCTCCTCGCTCACTTAGCTGACGGCTCTGCGAGTTCTGGTACAAGAGTTGTTTCATCAACAACAGCTTCTTCTTGGACTACTGGCCCATATAAGATTTCAGTCTCATTTGCACGTACATCATTTTTCGGAATGTCCGAAAGAACAATGTTTTGTCTTTTGCAAACTTGTCTTCAAAGTATTCAGCATTGCGAGATTCGATGATATGATTTGACTCAATATCAAGAAATCTCCTAGCATCACTCTTCTCGGCATACTCCAAGAAGATCGCCTTCGTAGTCCTTGTCCCTAGCATCTGATTCTTCAGATCTAGGAGCTTCACATACGTCAGACACCCCCACACTTGAATGACATTCAAGTTTGGTCTGACTTTGAACCAGAGTTCATGAGAAGTTACGTCCGAAGTTGCATATGGCACTCTATTCAGAATGAAAGTGGCCGTTAATGCAGCTTCTCCCCAGTAGCATTTTGGAAGACCTGCAGTGAGCAGCATAGAATTCATCATTTCTGTTAATGTCCGGTTCTTCCTCTCTGCTACTCCGTTGGATTGAGGAGAATATGGAGCAGTAGTCTCGCATATGATTCCATGTTCTTTGCAGAACGATGCGAATTCATGAGACCTATACTCTCCACCTCGATCACTTCTCAACCTCTTGAGTTGTTGTCCAGTCTGCCGTTCAGTTTCGGCCCTGAACTCTCTGAACTTCTCGAAGGCTTCGTCTTTGGACTTGAGCAAATAGACGAACGCGTATTTTGAGAAATCGTCGATGAAGGTTATGAAATACTTCATCCCGGCCTTCGTGGAGAAATGTTTGAAGTCACAGATATCGGAGTGCACCAACTCCAGAAGATCTGTGCTTCGATTGACCCGATGAAAGGGTTTCCTTGTGATCTTCGTTTGAGCACACACTTCACACTTCTCCACCTTACCCCTACATTTGGAGATAAGTCATAGACTAGACATTTTGTTAATTCTTTTACAATGAACATGTCCTAGTCTATTATGCCACAACTCAAAAGAATAATCAGAAAATGCGACTGCATTAATGTTATCAAACTGGTTGACAAGCTGAATTTTAAACATTCCTTCGGTTTGATAAGCCTTCCCGAAGTATGTTCCCTTCTTGGACATCACCATCTGACCAGCATTGATGTCCATCCTCAAGCCTGCGTTGCAGAGCAGGCTCCCAGAGATCAGGTTCTTGGCAATCGCAGGAACATGCTTCACACCTTGAAGCGTCAGAGTGTTCCCAGAAGTGAGTTTCAGTTCCACGGTCCCGATCCCCAGAACTTCAGCTTGGGCCTGGTTCGCCATGACAACCTTCTCAGATATCGGCTGATACGTGACGAACCATTCCTTACCAAAATAGACATGGCAAGTCGCACCAGTGTCTATCCACCAGTCAGATTCAACCCCCACAGTTGTGACCTGTGCGATCATAGCAACAAAGTTAGAAACCAATAAAATCTTATTAGGCTCACATTTCTCTGATTGTTTAGGCTTAGATCTGTATTCACTCTTGTAGTGGCCTTTCTTGCCACAATTGTAACAAGTCACGTGGGACTTAGTCTTCTGTTGCTTGAATGAAGGACCCTTCACTTTTAGATTAGTGAAGTCCTTCTTCTTGGGATAAGAAGCCGTCTGCTTCCCCTTGTGATCTCTTGTCTACACTAGATTGGCTTTAGCTAACTGTTTGGACAGAGTGTCCACCTTCTGTTGGGAACGCATCTCGTCCTCAATATGGATCTCTTGAAGTAGATCTCCCAAGCTAATGTCTAGCTTCCTCCTGAGCATCCTTGCATAGAAGGTACTCCACCCAGCAGAAAGTTTTGAGACGATCCCTCCAACGACAAACTTGTCGGGAAGGGGCATCTCTTTATCTTCCAGTTTCTGACGTAGCTTCAGAAATTCCTTCACCTGTGGTAACATGGACTTCTCGTCCTAAAAGAGCAATTTGTGATATTTTTCAACCACAAACATTTTGCTCATGTTTTTGTCTTCTTCATACAGTTTTTCCACAGACTCCCATATGTCTCTGGCAAGTTCCTTCTTCGAGTAGGATTCTGCCAGGGAGTCCTCCATAGCATTCAGGATGAGAAGCCTGCAGATGCTATTTTCTCTTCTCCATTTGGCTTGGAGTTTGGTAGCCGCATTGATTGCGACAGTAGATCCAGTGTCTGGAACAGAGGGTTCTTCCTCCAACAGAACATGATCAACGTCCTTTAGTTGAAGAGTTAGATAAACTTTTCTCTTCCAGACTTGATAATGCTCTCCATCGAACTTTTCCAACTTGCAGAAGTCCGATTGGAGGAGCGAAGCATTAATATTTTCCATCTACACGGATCTTGCTTTGAGATTGTTAGTCCCGGGACTTGATCAAAGATGGAAAAACTGATGCAATCGAGATCTGAGATGTCACAAATTTTTTTTTGCAGTGATCAAACTCAAGATCTACGATGGTACAATAAATCAAATAGCCAAATTACAATCTGAAGGAGGGAAATAGAGAAGAGAAGATCTCTCATTCTTCCTTGTAAACGTGTTGCAATTGGGACAGAACGAGTTACAATAATCTAGAGAAAGAAGAGAAGAAGAGAAGTTGCTTGGGTGTCAAAACACCGTTGCTCAAAGCAAGATTCGCCCCACACGATCTGCTTCCAGGAACCAGCAAGTTGAAGAACTTGTGGAACGCTTGATGTCACCTCTGTTCTGACTCCTCGGATGGACTTGCAATGGCGGCGGCAGCTCTCTCTCTCTCTTTCTTCTTTTCTGACTTGTATTTTCGTAGTCTTCACAAAGGAGGCCAGAAGAGAGTATATATAGAGAGATGGTGGAAACCCTAGCCGCCTCTTCAGTTATGGAAAGATTGAATCAAATCACAAAAAGATAGCAACAAATTAATTCTAATCCCACAAAGATAGGATCTGAATTAATTCAAATCCCACAAAAATAGGAACGAAATTAATTCAAATCCCACAAAGATAGGATCTGAATTAATCGCATTGATTCATCCTTTCCATAACTGATTTGTAATCTGCACAGTCAGCATAGCCTTCCATGCGGCAACAGCAGCAGCAGCCTGGCCGCATGGACCACATGAGCCGCATGGACCGCATGGGCTGCATGAACCGCATGAGCCGCATGGACCGCATGAGCCGCATGGACCGCATGGCCGCATGACTGCTGACGTGCTAAGTGCAAAGTGCGCCAACAAAACGCCTCACGAGCCCGATCCCGAGCCCGAGTCCGAGTCCGAGTCGCTAAGCCCCGTTGGGGCTTAGCTCCAAATGGATTTAATCAAAGAGAATGACAAAAACATTAATGCTTAATCCTTGGAGCCTTATTCTTACCTCCTAGTAAAATCACCCACATGGTTCCCTCCTTAGGGTCACCATCCCATGTTTATCTCTCAACAACACACCTAAGTATATATGTTGAGATAACTCATGGTGCATTTCCAATGTGGGACTATAATTTTACAAGGCATGTTGAGAACAAGCTCTCTCCATGTAAAGAAAGCACCAACAGTTACCATATGGTATGATTGATAAATTACTTATATTGTGGCATGCAGACCACACAGTACCTGCCACTAGAGCTTCTTAAACTAGTCTAAAAGATTTTTGTTCTCTTTAGACATAATTTATCTATGAAATTGGATGACACTTGAGTAGTGGAGAAGCTAAGATATTTGAAGGCTATGTACTTGGACGATTGGAAAAAGAATTTCATTCTAAAGAGAAGAAACTTCAAATTATGATACCTAGGCAAGAGAGAGGATACCTCCCACCACAAAGGTGTGTACTCTCAAATATATGCATGGCATTGTACCTATCCATTTTTTTATTGATAAATAATCTAAGTAAGCCTTTCTATCATATGTTAAGAATTGGAGGAAGAATCCTCATAGAGGTTGGGAGTAGGGGAGGAAAAGCCAAGTGTTGCCTATGTTGGACACTGGAGTTGCTTGCCAGTTATACCTAGAGGATTGCATAGAAAAAATAATTCAGACCTCATATTGTAATTATATGTAATATGGCACTGAGATATAATCCTTTTTTTGTCGCAGCTTAGTGTATTGTAGAGTGTCCATAGCGAGTCCGATATGTGTCTGACGTGGATGCGTATCAATTTTTAGACTGATACCTGTTATTAAAGAAAATTGCATCTTAAGATGAGTCCGATATTTTTGTTTTGTTTAAATAGACAACCTGTTATTAAAGAAAACAATTTACGAAGGCGAACAACTAGTTTTTGAGGAATATAGAGGGGTAAATTTTCGAAGCCAAATGTTTGGTCAAAAATCTGTAAGTCTCCATAACGTTTGGTTTGGTTCCTTTTGCCCACTTGCCCAGACAAACTGTTATTTCATAACAAAGACCAACCTACATTACCTACAGGAGAAAGTTTTTTTTTTTCCCTCTTTCTTTGTTTCTTTCTAAAGAGTACTGCCAAGAACGTTATAACTTAGTGAGGAGGATTAACATCTTCATAATGTATATCAAACAAATTTGATACCACTTTTTGAATTCAGTGGATCTGTAGTTTGTCAAAAAGTAAATTTAGCCAAAATTGACTATGTTAATGATTTGCATCGTTCGATTAGAACATTCAAATGATCGCAATATAGGAAGCCTGCTTAAAGTTAGCTGGACTCAGAGTACCTGCAAAATAGGTCTTCCAAGTTGATTAATGATGCCATTGGACCAGTATTCTGCAGAATTCGCAAAAAACCGAAAGCATTTTCCATCAATGTAAAAGATAAAGCTTAGTAGCTAAAGGCTGATGCATCTAAAAAAGAACATGTATAGATAGCTAGTTACACAAATATATATGCATATAGAGAACAAGAAAACAACCGGAATCAAACAGAAAAGAATTAGCTAAAGATAATAATGATGAAAAAAACTCATAGTGCACATATACAATTATAAGAAAGTCATATTATATATGTTTTGCAACTTGCAGTTTTTTATATTAGATTAGTTTATCTCTACTATTATAAAGGGGCTTCAAAACGGTTCAAGATTGAGCCGTCTAAGCCGTGTATATCATCAACCATTTAAAAAAGAAATTAAATTATGTAAAAAAATTGTTGAAAAAAGTTTAAATTGGTTATATATATATAGTCATCAAAATGGGGAATTGAACTCAAGCAAACAAGAAGATAACCTCTCACCTTAACCACATGAGCTAGAAAAGTTATATGACTATAATTGAATAATATTCTTATTATACGTTATCATACGTGCAAAGCACGTGCATTTACTAGTTTGCTATAAAGACTTGTAGAGAGTAACGGTCTAACCCATGACTTCCTAATGTACATGCCAGTGCTAATATTAACTGCATCTTAAGAGTTAGTATTTTTGTTTTGTGGTACACGTTGTCCATTTATACTAAATGCCAGTGTGATATTTCACCTTATCTTTTTATCTGATGTGTGCGATTGATTACATGCTTGAGAAAGTGGGAAATGAGCTGACACCTTACCTATATGTGGTAATGGTTTGACTTATAATGTGTGGCAATCCTACGATAATTGTTTCTCAATACTAGAACAAACCAGACTGAAATCAAGGATCTGTTTGAAATGACTAAAGTTTTCATTTTGTGTGCATGTGCAGGTTATTAATCAAAAGAAGAAGAAAAATATTTGCCTGAAGCTTCTCCTATGCAACCAATGCAACCAATTGAGTTGATATTTGTAATAGAAGACAATTTACACTTCTTTGTTCCAAAGTAGAACGAAGTATCAAACAAGCTCAATCAAAAAAGTACGAAGACGTTTGTTTTGTATTATGGTTCTTAATTCAGTACTACAATAGTTTTTCTAGTTCATGCATCAATATGATATGATATACTTTGTTGTAGGTTTTTTTTTTACTATTAATGTATTTTGGCTAGTGAATCCAAATTTTTCTTTCTATGATCTCGCATGCATGGGGTTTTTTTTAAGGAGTTTCTAGTTTTTAGTTTGATTAGGATTACATGTCAGTCAATTATTTCTTGACATATGGTTGCCAAAATTTTGCGAGAAAATCAATTACGACGTTTATTTGTTTACAATAACAGGGTGTATGTCTATCATTTACGGCTTTCTTAAACTGGTCGTAAATAATAAGGTCATTTACGACATATATATATATATATATATATATATATATATATATATATATAGAGAGAGAGAGAGAGAGAGAGAGAGAGAGAGAGAGAGAGCTCTTGTAACTGAATTGTTCTTTAGTTTCGAGCCTTTGTAATTTTGTTGTATTACTATCAATAATGAGAATCATTTTTGTGTATATACATCTCGTGTTTATTCAAATGTTTTGCTTATTTTTGCTACAATGATTTTGTTTTCACGGAAAATGCATATACAGTAATAAAATTGTTTAAAATTGCTCTGAAAGTATAGAACTTTGTGAAATTCTGACATAAAACACCTTTTAAATGGGCATTTGAAATCTTTGCGTCAAAATCGCCCAAGGGACATTTCTATACGAAAAATGGATTTGCTTGCTGTCCACTCTGTATTAGCTCTCTGGATTAATGCTGCTTAACTCGCATGTTGGGAAATAAATTTGCACAAGAGAAACGTCTTTTAAAAGGGAGTTTATGTGCATTTTTCGGTAATAAATGTTAATTGAATGGACCGAATATATCTTGTAGTAAAAAAGAGATGTATATATAGATATTAGTATCTGTCCGTTGGAGAATATAATGACCGGTGATATAGCCGGTGCAAGCCACCTAAAAAAATGTCATAAAAACGCCCTTTTAAAGGGAAGGAGTATGTGACTCAAACGCCATTTTAAGGGCATTTATTACACGTTATTAATAAAAAAGGAAAGACAAACCGTTAGCTGATGCTAATGATGAATTAGATTAACTAGATTAGTAATTAGAGTAACTAAGAATAGTTAGGATGAAAACCAAAGAAACGCCCTTTTTTAGGGCATTTTGGGGTTTCTTTTGTAAATATCTAAATTTTGTTGCTCTCCTAACAATTTCTTTCGAGTATGGTGCTCTATTTGCAATTTTATGTTGTTTTAAAGATGTTTTACTGACCGCGAATGATCATGCCTTGTACCAGTACACACTTTAGAGTACTTGTACAACATCACACTTTAGAGTACTTGTACAACATCACACTTTAGAGTACTTGTACAACATCATGTACGGTGAGTGACTTTTAAGGATTTAACAGAATCATGACGTGAAAAAGGGCACGATAAATATCACACCAACGTTGTTATAAAGATACGTGAGGGCATCGAGGAGGGTGAATATAAATGTGCCTTCGATTGTATCAATTTGGACATCATCATGGATGGTTCCACGATTTAAAATTAAAATGGAATACAATAAAATTTTATATTTAACTATACTTAAAAAAATTTATTCCAAATATGCTAATAAACAAAGTAATAAATGAAACCAACAAAAATACTACTAAAATGTTCACATATGACATAGCTATCGAAATTGGACTAGGCTAACATAATATATAGGGGTTTTTTTAATTGACATATGCTTAGTATGTTAAACCTCCTATAGAGTCTCCATTGGACATGATTCACAAGTGGGCACCCGGGACTTTTCGTGAAAGAGGCACACTGGGTGAGCGGGCTTCGACTTTGTCTCCGGGACCCACTTGAATATAGATATTATGAACATGAGGTGCAGGATACGAGATCGAAAAACCAGGACAACAACTCCACTAATGTGTCGATCGCTAGCGCATCCAGGACCTAGTGCCCAGCTCCCCTGGAGAGACCGCAACTGATCTGAGAAGTGCATTTTCGGTTTTGATAGACTTAGTCCCAGGAATACATAAGAAAACAAACGTTAAGTTAATATATAGTCGTACTGATATGATACTCAGTCACAAACATATCATACTGAGCCCTAAGGTCTCCTTGTACTGAGGTGAAGAGAGTTAAGTATGAGATAGTTAAGTGACGGAAAAAAAATATTCTTGGTGTAAGGGTGTGAGTTTAGAACGGAAAGTCATGGATGGTTAAGTGAAGAAAAGTTTAATAGTATTTTATCATTTTTATAACCTCCCAAATCAGGGGTTAAGTTAGGAAAAGTTTAACTTAATAATGAATTCTGTTATTCAGTTATAATATTTATATTCTTTAATAGGTCAGGCCCAAATTAAAATTTGGATTAAATTATATTAATATTTTTTATGTTATAGAAGCAAAACTTTATAATTTTTATGGTAGAAGACACGATAACCTTTGGTATACATAAGTAATTTCGCTCCAAGAATTTACGGGAGCGAAACTTTATAATTTTTAGGGTTAATTAGTTGTACTCCTCTATGGTTTGCACGTATTTTGGTAACTGTTCTTGTTGTTTTAAAAATAAAGAACATCCCCCTGGCTGCTTAATTTTTCACTCATTTTCTTCTATGCACCAGGGGGGTACAACTAATTAACTTTATAAACCAGGAGGGTGTTCTTCATTTTTAAAACAACAGGAAC
This sequence comes from Iris pallida, assembly GCA_029216955.1. NCBI lineage: Eukaryota > Viridiplantae > Streptophyta > Magnoliopsida > Asparagales > Iridaceae > Iris > Iris pallida. Next base: position 1,074,258 of record JANAVB010027997.1, read on the forward strand.
AATTACCAAAATAGATGCAAACCATAGGGGGTACAACTAATTAACCCTAATTTTTATCGTAAAAGACACAATCAAAATTATGTAAAAATTTATGTAAAAGACACTATAAACTTTATAATTTTTATCGTGTCTTTTACTTATGAAATATTATATTGTCTATCAAGAAGTTTCGCTTCCATAACATAAAAGTCATTTTTATCGTCAAAGACATTTTTATCGTAACATACATTTTATTTCCTAGCCAAGAATCTATAAAAATAATAATTTAATTTTAAAATGTCTAAACTTTTATTATCTAAAGTTTAGTTTCAACGTAATCTAAGGCAAGTTAGATAAAATTGTAACTTAACTTATTAAAGTAATTTTTCTAATGCATAGTCAACATTTAATTAGCTATTTAAAATTTAATCTATTATTATAATTTAATACATCGTTTAATTTTAAAAATTTATTCTAATTAAAATTTAAGTATCTAATTTTTTTATCTGTACTATTACTTAAATCTTGTTGGGTCAATATTTTTGGTGTTATATTTTTGTTTGGTTGAATGTTGCATTTTCTTCACTTTTTTACAGTTTTCAACCAGACACAAATCTTTATATTGTTTGGAATTTTTTATTTTGTTGTATTATGTAATAAAATTAAGGATTAAATTTTTATTCCAGTCGAGTCTATAATTTAAAATCTTATTTCATTTGAAGTTACTACTATAAAGTAATTGAATATACCATTTGAATTCAATCTTATATATATTATCTGTTCTAATTTAAATCGATATAATCTAAAATTATCTGTATATCTTTGTCTTAAAATTAAAAATAGAAAAATAACTATTAGATAAGAAATGGGTGAAAGGTAAAAGAAAAGGCTTATTTATAATATTTTCCATTTTTATTATAGTTTTATATTATGTTTGTTTAGACAATTTACGTTCTTTGACATTAAAGGACTCAAAAAAAATCCTATGGTTGGCCAATATACTCCAAAACAAATAGGACAAAATATCCTACCAATTTTCAAACATTTAACTCCGAGTTGGAAGTATATTTCGAAGTACCAATGACTCAATATTCACAATGGTCCTATTACTACCCACATACTATTTGACATATTTTTTAAGTTATACAACTTGAAGGGACATTTTTATTTATCATGATACAGTTCTATTTCGATTCTTAAGAGAAAATATGCAGCCAATTAACTACTGATAACGCATGAAACAATTTGGCCATGAATATAGTTAGCATTATAATTAAAAAATGACAAATTTTGATTGAAAAAAGAACTTAGTATATTAAAGATGACATTTTTCATAAATTTCCGAGCTTGTGATTCGTGCCATTGTCTCATCTCTCAAAATTTCTCTGTATATTTCATCTCCTCTGCTTCCTCTATCCGTACTACATACCAAAATTTAGGAAAAATTGCAAAGAATAAGAAGAAGAAGAAGAAGAAGAAGAAGAAGAAGAGAGGAAGTGAATAATTCACAAACCTAATACGAAAATGATGATAGATACGATCGGGTTTTTAGGCAATAAATACGAACCTTGCCAACGGGGGACCTAGACTCAACGTGAAATACTTTCAGAAGATATCGAAGGAGGATCATATGCCAAAAGTATTGCAAGTATTACAGATTTTTTTTTTGCATGAAATACTGTAAAATTGATTAGAAAAAAAATAATTAGCATGTTCACGGACCGTACTTGAGAATTGTCTCGTTTGACACTGCAACCATTGCCCCTAGAATCAAGAACATGCTTTCCTTGAAAGATAAAAAGTTACAAATTAATTTTACTATCTAAAAAAAGAAGATAGCTGACGCTCCAAAAAAAAAAAAAGATGGTTGAAGAAAGCTTTTTTTGATTAACCTCGTAGTTATCAAAATAGATAAATGGAAAGAAATGTGAGTATAAATGACATTATTATCAAGATAACATAAGAGGAATAAATATGAGATAGTGTACCTAAAGTAGGGGAATAGATTACCGTAAATTTTAAATATGTGAGTATAAATGACATTATTGTTATTCCCGAGGCATAATTTTCAATGAAAAACAGAGAAACGAAACAGTTGTCTCAATAGCAACAACGTTTCGTAGCAACACTTCAAAGAAGGTGCACTACAGAGATCCTTGGAGGATTCTGGATAACGAAAATCTAAAGAGATTTCGTTACAACAGCAAACAAAAATAGAGCATCTTTTAGGAAGGTACAAATCGAGTTGCTAGCAGCAGCAGCGACGGAAGCCCACAAAAAGTATCTGATTAGATCAGAGAAGAAGAGAAGAAAAGAAGAAAGAGAAAGGATGCTTTGCTGGGGTGATAAGATCACCGTTGCTCAAAGCAAGATTCGTCTATATACGATCCGCTTCCAGGAACCAGCAAGTTCTAGAGAACTTCTGGAACACTCGTCAGTCAATATTTGAGACTTGAACGGACTTCCTGGACTTTAAGGACTCCCTTAACTCTCTTCTTTGGTGCATCTTTCAAAGGAGACCAAGGGGCTCTATTTATAGAGTGGAGTGAGACTTTACCTCTTTTTCTATCCGATGTGGGACTAAAATACCAATACTCAAAAATAGAGTTTGATATTTTAGATCATCCCACAATCAACATAGAAGTGTGCCAGTCCACGCCTACCCCCGGAACACTCCCGTGCATGCACGAGACATCCTGGAGTCCGTGTCCGAGTCCAAGTCCGCACAACAAAAATCAACTTACATCTTTGTTGGAATTAATCCTTTTTCCTTCTAGGAAAATACTTCCACATGACACACACTTGTGCCCTACCATACCTCATGTGCACACCTCAACACAATCAATGTATTATATTGAGATACTCACCATTTGGTGTAGCCGATGTGGGACTATCTTTCTATAATGCCCTAGTCCCAAAATACATATAGGACCAGGATACGATATATGCCAGCAATACTTCACCAATGGGCCAAATCTCAAAGTGTCACGCCTCGCTCCCGTAGGAACGATCGTCTTCGCTAAGGCGTGATGCCGCACGAGCCTAGATTGCGCTCGTGCAAGGCGGATTCCATAACGGCCGATTTCAGCGGCTGCGACGGAGTCGTCGCACAGAAGTCCCAAGCAGAGACATTGAATAATAGCAGCAGAATTTAGAACAAATACAAGTTATTCAAAAGAAGATCTTTATTGATATTGAAACAATGATTACATTGGGGGCGCAAGGCCAAGATTACAATCACTCAAATCCACTCATCTCACATTACAAGTTCACTCTGCTCTCTCTCATCTCTCAATACAAGTCTCTGATCCAGCGGAAGCTTCGGAAGGCGACGTCCATACATTATGTCACGTATAAGTCTTTAATCCATGCAGTCGTACGCTTCGAATCGCCAAGGGACTCCGTGCCTCGACGCATCCAAGCGAGCTCCGCGCCACGAGCTTCTACCTGTGCCTGTACATGTAAACTATGTGGGTGTCAGTACTCAACTGTACTGGTGGAATGAGCTCCTCGCCCACCCATACAAACCCAACACGTTCGATTTACTTTGTGCAACATAGTCACTTCTTATCAATTGTCTTTCTAGTCTTGCCTTAGGATCAGTTTTATTACCGACGCCTTGCCTATTTTGTGTCTTTAGACCATCCCGGGCTTGCAACATTCAGTATTAACCTATCGAGTCGTATTTGCCTTACGGCCATAATCAGAGACGCAACTACGCGATGAAGCTCTATTTTTCATTGTGACCGTGCTACAAACCCTTGCTGAGGCCGTGCCTCGCAATTCAGTGAGACTTAACCATATCGCCGCCTCGCGGCCCTTGCCGCCTAGCGGCCCTTGCTACTTTGACCACCAACTGACCAAATCGAGACTTGTGAACTTAGTGTCCCTTGATCGACTTGCCTTGCGGCGTTTCCTGACTTAACTTGAACAACTCAAACCCAATTTTTGTAACTCACATGTCAACAATTGAGACTCGACGCCACATCTCATGCTGAAGCACGACGCCTATGTTGAAACCCAATCTTAGGCCCAAACTTTGTGTTCTAACTGTACACCCCTTCAACTCAACTCAATCCAAAGGCATACATGTGGATAGCCGCTATTTGCCGACATCTATATGAACTTGGCCACCAGCATCACAAGCTATACCTTGACGTATAGTTTTGTTAATCGGGATTCTTTCGACGCAAGTAGCCAGCCCCGTCGCAAGTCCCCGCTTAACCTGTGCCAAAACCTTAGGCACGACTATATCCTGTTCCCTCCTAGGCCGAGTCGGCCCCATGGCCCAGGGTTACCGCTCGAGGGTTCATCGCCCTTGTCGACAAGTTATCAAATGACCATGTAAGACTCGACACAAACTGACGTCTCGCACAGTCATTCCTCTACCCAAAACTAAGACTTCTATCCTTGAGGCCCCTCGACGACCCACGGTCGCGAGCATTCCTTCCTTGATACCCCTCGACGACCCACGGTCGCGAGCATTTCCTTTCTTGTCACCCTATCATTGGTTCAACTCATGAATGCCTATTTGATATCCCTTTCTCAAAACTCACTTTGAATCACTTATAGTCCTTGCCTTAAACACTAAGTTCGTGCATCATGCCTTAAGCCAATTTGAACTCTATGCGACGCTATCGCCAAAGCCCTATCTCCTATGACGGGCCTTGGGATCGTGGGACTATTTAACTTGACAACCGCAGAATGAGCGGGACAACACTTGGAATGACTTAGGTTGACCGACATAACTTGGTCTGACTCACTCAAGCCTACAACTTAACCCAAGGGACGAGCAAAGGCTATGCAGGGCCTTGCGCAATGGAACCGTGCACGCTTTATCCAGCGTTTATGTGGGCGACGCCTATGACTTAGGCTAACTATTAGCTTTTGCACCGAAGACCAATATTCCTTCTCCCAAGCCACGGGACGAAGGACCGAGTGTCATTTTCAAAGCACACCGTGCACCAACTCTATGCCGACCGTTGGACCTTTTTCCATGTTCTAACTCATTTTGACCCGTCGGGATTATTCCCTTTAGCTATGTGGATTCATCTCTTTTATTATTAAGCCTACTTGTGCAAGTTAAAAACATGCGTATTATTATGTGAGGGCAAAGATGAGGCAAGTTCACCGAAACTACCCCACCTGAGTGATGTTCTCGAGTCGCCGTTATAAGGCCAAGGCGAACGCCGTCGACGTTTCGATTCCTCCGATTGACTGAGCGGGACGGGGCACTACATCATACACCACTCAGAAAAAGTTTCATCCTCGAAACTAACTGAGTACACTTATCGACTTATCACTTATACTCAATGTTCAAGGACTCTCGCACGCACTTCTCCTATGCATTTCCCAAATTCGAGCCACGCTCGTGCTACCCAAAATCTTTTTCTTCAAAACTCATGATCTCAAACTCCTCGACACTTTCCCGTTCCTCAAGTCTTACTTGATTCAATGTATCACTTAGTTGGATCGTGCACATATTTCAGGCGTTCCCAAAATACGTGTATTTCAGCCAAGTCTCGTGATAGAGAATCCGCCATCACCACTCGAGTCGGATCATGCACATATTCGGGCGTCCCTGATATACGTGCATATCAACCGAGATTCGCGAGTGGTGCCTCCACAAATCCTATCGCTTCGTACTCGGACGTCTGCCTAACCGCTAGGCTATGTCTTTCCGTCAGTATTGGAATCATAGTTCCCAAACAACAATATCAACACTGACCCCATCCTAAGGTCAAACTAAGTTGATAGTACGGGGGTTTGCTACCCAAGCTCGCATCACTCCGATTTCTAAACATCGAGCATCGATTTCCTACTCACATCCCAATATTTCGTCGCACGGGGTCCGAGTCATTCAGCAAAGCCATCCTATGACAATTTACTTCTCAACCAATTCCTTAACATATCAATCTCACTCGTTCAACAAGCCATTTTGCATAGTCAATCCCTTCGAACACGTTCGACATAGTCCCCTTATCATCCTTTCCAAGTCAAGCACGCTACGACATGGTTTATTTCTAAACCCAAATTTCACATTTCATATTCCCTAAGTCATTCATCCCAATTCACGTATTCGATCACGAGATCATCTGACTTAACAATATGTTGCGCCCCGATCTCACACGGGTCAGATTATCCACGGTGGGCACGAATCACCATGCACGCTCCCGCGAGATAGTCATTCTCATTGGGACGTAACCCTTGTTTTGCGTCTAGACTAATTCATTTTCGATGCATGGATTGGACCTACTCAATCCTCAAGTTTACTTCATTCATCAATCGCAAGTCCTAATATCTTCACATTTTTTTTTGCATCAAACTGACAAGTCGAGACAATCAAAGTTGTCGCGTCCTGATTTTCCGAGTTCGATCATTCCCGCGACATGAATCACCATATCAGCGCTCATGCGGAACGATTGCCTCAAATCCGACGCAACGCATGTGCGAGGCTGGAGTTGCGCTCACGCAAGATAAGAAAGTCGACGCTGTGGTTATCTGCATAACCATCAAGACACAATCATTTTTATCCCATATTCATCTCGATCAAAATCCTAAGTATCGCATCCAACCGAACAATAACACTTGTACGATCGTCTTTCGCCGAATTAGAGTGCCCCCGAGTTATTGCATAGCGATCTTTGATACGCCTCAATACCATCGACGATATGCGTAACCTGACGATCTTCCTTTGCAACAAATTCTGAGTCATACAAATGGTGCTATCATCCGACTAGATAATCTCCTCAACATTCAATTCAAGTTCTATCATTATCCCTCGAATCATTCACAACATCAAATTCCTCAAACCTAAATTCGCGTATTTGTTCATCCCTTTATCTTAAGTCATCGAGCAACATTCAATCCGATCCTTAGAGTCATTCGCGTAACTTCAAAGTCAAGTCTTCCATGCACGCTATCTACCTGCTGTGCTAACTTTTCGTATACGATCCATATCTATTTCCTCGATCAAGTCATCCATTCGTACATTCTATCTTTTTACTCGATTCGATTTCACCTACTCAATCGTTTTCACGCTTCACCTCCGCACAATCCTCAATCTCGTGCACGTTCCATGCGCGTCCATTTTCTAGGTTGTTCGAATCACTCATCCAAATCTTCCAGACTACATCTTGTTCAATGACGCTCAATCTAAGGCTTTGTATATGTGCGACGCTCGCTGATAGACTCATGTTTTCCATAAAGAAATTCTCTTTATTTGTTGTGTTTTTGGGAAAATTACAACTGTAGGAATCCGATCTAGAAGACGATCGCTTTATCCCTTGGACTATGCGAAGAAGAAAAGCTCTCAAAATTTTGACAGTAGATATCAATGTTTCTGTACAATGAATGAGAAAAAGAACTCTATTTATAGAGTCAAAAATAATAACTGAAAAGATAACTGTCTTCACAGCCTGTGCTTAGTTAAAAATTACACAGGATTTAACATACGCAAGGTTATGAGCAGTTACTGGACGTGGCCTGTAACTGTTGGACACATGACAATCATGCATGGGTCGTGTACAAGTTACAGGACACGCAGGTGAGAGATCAGTAGCATGGCTGCCACGTACTCCAATTTGATGAAGTTCACGCAGACTTGTTGAAGACGAAATCCACGCAAACTCGGTGTAGAAAGCTTCAAAAGCCATGCAAACTTGGGGCAAGAAGCTTCAGGATTCACGTAGACTCGAGGCAAAAAGCTTCAAAATCCACGCAAACTTGAAGAAGAAAACTTCAGGATCCACGCAAACTTGAGATGAAGATCTCTCGAATACACGCAGACTTGTGATAGAACTGCTAGCTGTCTTGATTCGGCGTGCCTCGACTGACACAAAATCTCTGACAGTGATTGCTTTGTCAGTCGTATTAAATGACAAGAACCCTTTTGGTACGCCAACTCGACGAAGGTTGAGTCTTGCTGAAGAAGATTTTGAAAATCACGCAATAGACGGCGGTGATCTCTCGAATCCTGTGCATACGTGGCATATGAAGAGACATTCTTCGACTGTCGTGCTGTCAGTCATAATTACTCTGACAAATGATGAGCTATCTTCAGCGTGACTTGGTTCATTTTGTCTGGATCAACTGAGCGTGACTTTTGAACTGGTTCTGATCAACTCAGCGTGACTTTCATTTTTAAAGGTCTACAAAACCCCCTTCAAAGTTTTCGAAAAATGATAAATTATTTCGAAATACTTTGAAATAGAGATGATAAAATGGAATCAGTCACGCTGAGATGACTTTAAATTTTTCGAAAGTCGAAAAGACTTCGAAGTTCTTCGAAAACACCCGAATGAACCTATTAAATGTCATAATGACTCTTCGTTCTCCGAGACTGATTGCATCCAATTTATGGAGGAATATGAACCGCCGGCGAGCTCTGTTATATAAACCAAGAGAAGAATCATTTTTTTATCTTCATCTCACGTCAAGATGACACCAAAGGAAGAGGCTGCAGAAGAAGCACGCAAATTGGGCTTTTGTTCCTATGGGGACCCCACTTTTGGGGGTGAAGAGCCGGAGCCCTTTGTCTTCGAGCTCAAAGATGACCCCAGACAACTAGCCAAGAATTTCTTGAGCTGTTTTGGCCTGGATGGCTCGTCTCCTTCTGATGGACGCAGCCTCATAGAGCAGCGTGAAAAGTTCAAGGCTCTGTTGCACCGCTTGGGAGTTAAGAGCGTAGAAGAACTAGGCAACAAGCTCAGTCGCTCTGGAAAGTAGAGCGTGACTTTTTATGCTTTTGTTGCACTTTTTTTTAAGGCCATCAGTGCCTGTTTTGAAGAAATGAAGTACAATTTTTGTGTTTGATCTGCGTGCTTTTTTAATGAAGAATATTAATTAGCACTCTTTGACTGTTTCCAATGTTGCGCTGCTTTCCAAAGCATACGTGTCATTCATTCCACGTTTACGAACGCTATTTATGCGGATCCTTTCCGAGAATAGGCTTGTACTTCATCCTTTAAATAGGTAGCTGAGTTTCACAGATACTCATCCCCCACTCTTCTTCTTCTTCTCTGAAAATGAAATTTTTGAGAGATTTCATTCTCAAACAGGAAAGCAATGCCTTCTAATGTTCGATTTTGGCATACTGTATCAAACATGAATTTGTCCATCTTCAGCACCAAACTTGAAGGTAAGCTAGTGTAGTATGCGTACTTATTCTGTTGCTGTTGAAGATAAATTTTTCTGATTCGAACAATACACGCTTGATCAGCCAGTGCGTGTCAAATGATTTTTCTGATTTGAACAATACACGCTTGTCTCTGTTTGATAAATGCACGCTGAATGATTTCTATTGATCCTTTCCCCTTGATGTTTTCTGCAGAAGCTTGGCTAAATTTTTTCTTCAGAACTGGCATTGGAGATGTGGATGCTGTGGAGAATGTCCTTCTGACACCAATATCAGGGAGCTTATGTGCTTTTGACGCGCAAATCAGACAACTTAGAACTCTTCGTGGGATAGAAGGGTCTTCCTCAGATGGTAGAAAGAGCCTTTATACACGAGAGTTGGATGGTTGAGTTAACTCTACCCCGAGAAATCGGGTAGTAGAGTTCCTTTCAAGGCAGAACTAGGAATTGTATCCCAAGGTTTGGATACATTCCTGTCTTCCTTGAGAGGTTACCCCCATCCACCAATTGTATTGGCAGTAACACGTTTTCGTGTTGCCCTACTCTGTGGTTCTCCTCTCGTCTGAGAGAGAAGACCAGAGTTTGATTCCTGCTGGACACCCAGGAATTGCCACAAACAATGAGATTGCCAGAGAAGATCCAAGAAGAAATAGATCTCAGTTGTACATAAGATGAAAATCCAAGATTTGTAATAGATTTCCATTATGATTTATAGGAAAGTCTAAAAAAATGTAATAGACTTTTTGTGGTGAAATGAGAAATGGAAATGATAATTCTTCTATGCTCAATGATTTGTATTTGTGGATGAATTGTGGACATGATAGATAATGAAATCTTCTTTTCTGTTCTAGAGTATATGATATTATCAGAGGTATTATGGACGTGATAATATGTAGGAACTCAAAAGAAAATATATTGATTTCTATGCAGAGGTCAAAACATGACAAATGAGTAAGCAAATTTGGAATTTGATTCAGAGGTTACGAAAACATGATAAATAACGAATCCTCACTTTATGAATTGATAGAAGATTATGAACGGACGAACCGTCGGATGAATGTAATAAATGAACGGATGAACCGTCAAGTATTAATGAATGTGTGAATCGTCGAATGGACGTGATGCTTCGTTATTTGAGAAACTTCTGCCTATAAATATAGCAGAATTTAGACAAGAATGAACACTTCTATTCCTCAACATAAAAATATCGTCTGGAGAAGCATTTAAGAAGACTGAGACTGCCTCAAAAGTTCAGAAAGGCACTGAAGAACGTCCTGCTGATCCAGTTCAATCGAAGAAGGTGGAAGCAGGCGAAGGTTCGTCCACACCCAAGCCACCAAGGGATATTCTGGATTTTTTGCTTGAACCAGGAAGGACTGAAGAAGAGGAAGCCATGAGGATGGCTGCTTGCAAGTTTCTTGTGGGTTCCAGCAAGGAATTCTTCAACTCTTTTGCTGATCACATTTTCGAGAAGGACGGCAATGGCTCACGTCCAAATGTAAAGAAGGATGATAGTGATCTTCCTTAATATCATGTACCATCATTCATGATTTAAAATAAAATAACAATTTTATTTCTAAACATAAATTTGTCTGATGATTACAAGCATTTACATTTTACACATAGTACTTTTTAAGGAATTTGCCATTAATAGGCATCAAGACCTTTCGACCATCCAGTTCTGAGAGTTGATAAGCTCCATTTGAGAAAACTCTGCTCACAATATAGGGACCTTCCCACTTTGCGTCAAATTTGCCCTTGCTCATATGAGTCATAGTCATAGGACGTCTGACTGTTAGAACAAGTTCTCCTTCTTGATACGATCGAACTCTGACTTTCTTATTAAAAGCTCTTGAGATTCTTGCTTGATAAAATTCAATATTCTGTTGAGCAGATAATCGCTTTTCATCTAGAGCTTCTAATTCCTGAAGTCGAAGACGATCATTATTTTCAGCAGTGAGTTCATTAGCGAGTGCTATCCTTAAAGAAGGAATTTGAATCTCTAATGGAAGAACAGCTTTGCAACCATACACCAGAGAGAAGGATGTACATTTAGTAGCATTACGAACTGTAGTGCGATAAGCCCATAAACATTCACCGAGCTTGTCACTCCAATTACGTTTGTTAGTGGAAACAAACTTCTTTAGGAGTTTGATGATAGTCTTGTTGAAAGCTTCTGCTAATCCGTTAGCTGCCGGATTATATACAGTAGAAGCAACATTGTTGATCCGATGATCGTCACAGAATCGAGTAAATTTCTGGCTGACAAACTGCGGTCTATTATCATGAATAATGCGTCGAGGAACACCAAATCTATAGATGACGTGGTGCTTAATAAAGCTGATGACATTGGACGTTTTAACTTCAGCTAAAGGAATGGCTTCAGCCCATTTGGAGAAATAATCGGTTATTACGAGAATAAACCGATGGCCTTTAGATGACGACGGATTGATAGGACCGATAATATCCATGCCCCAAGCTTCGAAGGGCCATGATACTACCATCGGATGTAGAAATTCTGAGGGTTGATGAATAAAATCCGCATGGATTTGACAAGCTTTACACTTTTTTGCATATTCGATGGCATCAGATACCATAGTGGGCCAATAATAACCCATACGTCGAATACGGTCTTAAAGTTTTGGTCCAGGTTGATGTGCTCCACAGATTCCATCATGTGCTTCACGGATAATTTGTTGAGCCTCGTCACCAGCAACACATCGAAGAAGTAAACCATCATAAGCTCGACGATATAAGGTCTTTGTTGTATGATTGTAATAGAATCTAAGTGATCGTCGTCTGATAGATGCTGCCTCACTCGGATCATCTGGAAGAATATCATATAATACGAAATCCAAGAAAGGAAGTCTCCAATCTTTATCTGTATTCTGATTTTCGGTCGAGTTACTGAAGATAAATTCCATGCTTGAATCAGATGAAGATGACATTGATTTACGACTAAATCCAAACCCTCTTGTTGTGTTGACATCATGAAATGCTGATTCTTCAATGTCAACTGGAAGTCCTAAAGTCAAGTTATTTTCAAGAGAAATAATTCTCGATTGCGAACAACGATCATTTGTTGCCGTCTGATTGGAATAGCCAACACTGCTGCAAGATTAGCTAGAGCATCAGCTTCTGTATTACATGCTCGCCTAACATGTTCAATGAAGAATTCTTCAAACGAAGAAGCCATAGATATAGCTGATCTATGATAAGGAACCAGATCTTGATGGCGAACTTCATAAGTACCCCTGATCTGATTGATAATGAGTTTAGAGTCTCCATACGCCTCCAAATGTTGAATATTCAGATGTTTAGCGAGTTGAAGACCAATAAGTAATGCATTGTACTCAGCTACATTGTTTGAATATGGTTGATCAAGAGAATAAGCTCGCTGGATAGCAAGACCTTCTGGCGATACAAGAACGATTCCAACTCCAGCGACAATATCACCATTAGGACCAATCCTTGAAGCTCCATCAAAGAATAGACGCCAAGTAGGATTTTCTTCAGCAATTTGATTTGAATCTAGGACTTCATCTGGGATTTCGTCATAGAGTTTTGAATTTTCTGGAATTGAGTGAGCAGCCAGAAAATCAGCTAGAGCTTGTCCTTTGACTGATTTCTGAGGAATATAGTGCATGTCATACTGAGCAAGTAAGATTCCCCAATTAGCCAGTCGAGAATTCAAAACACTGGGTTTCTTCATCATGATCCGTATAGGATTGATTCTGGAGATGACATGAATAGTCTGGCCAATGATATAATGACGTGTCTTTTGGACAGCAAACATCAAGGCTAGATATTCTTTTTCGATCGGTGTATATCGAGGTTCAGCTCCGGTCATAGTGCGACTAAGATAATAAATGGCTTGTTCATGACCATTTTGATTCTTCTGAGCAAGCAATGCACCCAATGAATGACTCATTGCTCGAGTATAGAGGAGGAACGGTATTCCTGAGACAGGAGGTACCAATACTGGTGGGCTCATCAGATATTGCTTTATATCATCGAATGCTTTCTGACATTCATCATTCCAAACAAAAGAGACACCTTTCTTCATAAGTTTGTTGAATGGTCTGCAGCGTCCTGACAAATTAGAGATGAATCTCCTGATATAAGCGATTCTTCCTTGAAATCCTCGTAGCTCTTTTAAGGTGCGTGGAGGACGCATCTCTTGGATGGCTTTGATCTTCTCGGGATCCACGTGTATACCTTTAGAGGTAATGACGAAGCCAAGAAATTTACCACTAGAGACGCCTAAGAAGGACTTAGTAGGGTTCATCTTTAATTGGTGCTTACGCATTAGATCAAAAATAGTCTTCAAATCTTGGATATGATCCTCCTTTTGTCGACTTTTGACTGCAATATCATCAACGTAACATTCGACTATTTTTTGCAAATGCTCACGGAATATAGTGCTCATAGCTCGTTGATAAGTTGCTCCTGTATTCTTGAGACCGAATGGCATAACTGTATAACAGTATGTACCAATCGACGTTCTGAAAGAAGTGTGCTTCTCATCATCTGGAAACATTTTAATCTGATTATACCCAGAATACCCATCCATAAATAACATCCGTTCAAATCCACAGGTATTATCGATCATGATATCAGTGATTGGTAAAGGAAATTCATCTTTAGGACATGCCTCATTGAGATCGCGGAAGTCTATGCATACTCTGATTTTGCCAGTCTTTTTAAGGACAGAAACTATATTAGCCACCCAATCGGGATGTTGTTCCTCTCTAATAAACCCGGAGTAATGAGTTTATTGACTTCAGCTTCAATTGCATCCATAATGTCTGGACGAAATCGTCGCTGTTGTTGTTTGACTGGTTTAGCATTTGGCAAGATATTGAGCTTGTGAGTTGCGATTTGGGGATCAAGTCCTGGCATATCTTCATAACTCCAAGCAAAGACATCGATATAATCACGAATGAGTTTGATCATGTCTTGCTTTTCAATTTCTGAAAGACTTTCACTGATGAATATTGGTTTTGGAGATCCCTCTTCACCAACATCTATTTGAATAAGTTTATCTTCAGTTGGAGGTTCTTTTTGCTCAAATCGGAACTCCCATTGATTATCTAACCTCTGGGCCCATTGTTCTGATTCAGGTGAGATTTCAAATTCTTCTTCGTCTTCATCACTTTCTTCAGAATGGTCAATAAAAACCATGTTGGAAGACAGAATGTTGCAGTAGAAGTCTCCGATACTTGTATCGGAATCCCAAAAAGTAGTACTAGAAGAATCAGATCTCTTATCTTCGTCAGATCCAGGATCTTTATGGACAATATTAATAAAAGGGGTAGAAGCAATATAACCCAATCCGCATTTCGTCCTTCCATATTTCAAAGAAGGAATCCGAACAGGCATTTTTCTTCCTTTTCCATCATTGAGGCCAGTCATGAAGTCATAGCCCATATTTTTGATGATGTCTTTAGATTGCTGACTATAACGACGTAGTTGTAACCTTCCAGTATCATCATTTTTGTCATCATCTTCTGGATCAGAAGGACTTTGGGGCCCTTTGTAAAAGAATATTGGAATATCTCCTGGCTTTCTGCTGGAAACTAGAAAGTATGAAGATTGTACTGGTTCTAGGGATACATCTGTATGAACAGTCTGTACAACTCCTATGGTTATTGTGTTCAAGTCATCTAACAGATGTAAATAACTATGAACATAATTACATACATCAACGTACTGCAAAGATGGAGACTTTTCATTAAATGTAAAAGCAGTAATATTTACATTGGGAGAAGGCTGAGCCTTAGAGATTTTCGCCAAGTCAATGACTAAAGGGGAAGAAGAAGAAGAAGTTTTGTTTCGATTAAGATCGATAACAAATGGCTCAGAAGAGGTGAGCTCCCTTGAAGCTTGAGATGGAAGAGTAGTCCGCCCTCCAACTGGAATTAGTAGAGTATCCTGTAAAGATACAGGAACTGTAGTATGCCTACTGACAGGAATGATCAGTATATTTTGAGTAGACGACTGAGGTAACGGAGAGATCCGTCCACTCACTGGAATGATGAAAGAATTTTCTCCAGAGAGTTTGAGAGATTGCTGCTGAGTAATTCGACCTTTAACAGGAATTATTAAGGTCTCACTTTGTGCATCCTCTTTCTCCATGGCTTGTATGACCCTTGTATATTCTTCTTTGTACATTCGGGCATCATTAAAATAAGCTTCAACACCATGGAAGGGATTTATGTCAGCAACTTCTTTTTGTACTCTTCCATTGCTGTCAATGTATTTAAAACACTGATGAAGAGTAGAGGGCACCACATTATTTTCATGAAGAAAGGGCCTCCCCAGAAGAAGATTATAGGATCCCACGATCTCAATTACATAGAAAGTGACTTTAGATCTGAAATCACCTATTTGAAGCTTCAGATGAATCTTCCCCAAAGGCTCGCTTCGGTTTTGATTGAATCCCAAGATAGTAGTAACCATCTTGGAGAGCTTGTGAAGAGGGATTTTCAGTTCATCCAACAAACTCTTTGGCATTATGCTTATAGCAGACCCTGGATCGATAAGGATACGGTCTATCTTCATTGTATCGATATAACCGGTGTAGTAGAGAGGTCGGTCATGTCGATTGTCCTCCAGTAGCATGTCATCTTGTGTAAAGGTGATATTTGGGATAATCTCCAGTACACTGTTGCAATTTAAGCAAGTGGCAGGTTCTGCATCTGGCTTCTTTAATTGAGCAAGGCAAGAGTCAGCTTGAAGAAGTGCTTCACTTAACGTCTCCCGAGTTTCTTTAGAAAGACGTAGAAGTTCGAAGAGAGACATTCTAGCTGGAGTATTAGCAAGTTGAGCTAAAATGTCGAAGTTGTAAGGCTTCTGAAGTCCAAGAGGAGGAGACTTCTTGATTGGTTTATCAAACCGAGCCTGTTGCTTGCCTTTCTCAAGGGTTGTGGGCTTGGGAGGAACAGGTTCAGCTGGTGTAATAGAAGGGACAGGTGCAGTAGAAAATTCTTCTTCAGAAGGAACATCAGGAGCATCTTTATCAGCTGGAAGGATATCAGGAGTATCCTCAGGATTCTTGGAATAATCCTTTAGATAAGGTTTCCCTGTTCGAGTAGCACTAACAAGTGCTTCTTCTTTTTCTTTTGGCTCTGTATCAGAGGTAGATCCAAGAGAAATCATATGACATGACTTAATCTTTTCAGCCTTCTTGGACTTTCGAGAAGTAGTCCTTTGAGGAGAAGGAGATTCAAAGTCTGCTACTAGATCAGGATGAATCCACATGATTTCTCCAGTCTCCAAAGTGATTGGTGCTAATCCTTCAGAATGTGGAGGAGGAATATTCACTATTTCAAGAGTTGCCTTGGGAATAGGAACAATTCCACTTTCCAGGAGTTGAGGAGGGAAATCCCCAAATTGCATAGAAACGACATTAGACGTGACAGTCTTTTCTTTTAGAGTAAGAGAGATAGCTCCAGATTTGATCATTTCTTGGATCTTTCCTTTCAGCACATAGCATGTACGAATTGTGTGACCCAGCATTCTGTGGTATGGACAGTATTTGGGATGATCTGTCTTTCCAGCTTCATCAGGTTTCTTGATTTCAGGTAATTATATTTTATTACCTTTCAGCAGACATTCAAAGATACCAAGAACATCATCGTCGTCAAAAGAATATTCTTCTTTGGGGCGAGTTGCTCTTGATTGTTGAGTTGTAGAGGCAGGAGTTTGAACATTTGATGCATCTTTGCTCTGAAGATTAACTTCAAGAGTTTTTTTCCTTTGCTTTTATTGAATTTAGCATTATTTTTACCTGTTTCTTTTGGGGACATCTGCACTCCTAAACCTTTGAAAGTTTCAGCACTGATCTCTGCGGCTTTGGCACTGACTATGAAGGAAGGCCAGTCTTGAAATTGGGTGGAGCCCGTCTACATGCTTATAATTGGCAACAAGTTTGATTTGCATGTGTCAATGGTGACAGCATCAGGAGTTCCAAGAGGCATCTTCAGAGCTTCTCTTCGAAACCGTTCAATGTAATCCTCTGTAGTTTCATTATTTTTCTGCTTGATTCTAATAAGAGCAGACATAGTCATGTCATTGAGCCCTTCATAGAACCTTTCCAGAAACATCTGTTTAAAACCAGCAAATAAGGTAATGCACCCATCTGGGAGACTTCTATACCATTCATAAGCCGTTCCCTTGAGACATCAAATAAATACCCGAGTAAGGAGGGCATCACTTGGTTGCAGTTGATCAGTCATCACTTCAAAGTGATTAATAAACTGACTTGGAGAAGTGGTTCCATCATAGAATGAGATAGTAGGAGGCTTGTATTTAGGAGGATACGATACTTGCTTCCATTCTATCGGATAAGGTTGCTTGATGCCTAATCTTTGTAAACCATCTTTCTGTTTGAATGCCTCGAATTGAGTTTTGAGATTTCTCAATTCTTCAGAGACAACTCCGGAGGATTGTGGAGTTGTAGCTTGTGGAGAATAGTTGGGAGGAGGAACAACATTGTAAGCACTACCCCCAGCTCCAGAGAGACTAGGAACTGGTTGAACTTGCCCAGGAGTATTGGACTGGACTGCCGGAGGAACATGTACTGGACTTACACCAGTGTCAATTGGTGTAGCTTCTGGTACAGTCTGTTGATTTTGCAGTTGGGCTGCCATGAGTTCATACATCGACTTTATATTATCAGCCATAGACTTCATTTGCTGTTCCAAAGAAGCAATTCTTTGGTCCTGAGGAGTCACTGAAGAAGAAGGTTCATTGTTCAATTCAGTGTTTCCATCCACTATATATGTCGTGACGGTACGAGGGATTATTGATGAATTAGTGGATGTTGTATGCTCTGAATCACTGCTTCGTGCATCAAAGTCGTTCAGAAGAGGACTACCCCCAGTAGGAAGAGGTGGGAAGTTAGATTCTCCCAGAAATTCAGAATCAATTTCGGAGATCAAATTTCTTTGACTAGAGGCTAGGGCTCTTGCTCTAGTGTTTCTATATACTCCATCTGGACTATCAGTTCTACCCCCAGTATCCCGAGAGGTCATGTTGACAGAAGCAAATAAAGGCTCATCTTCATCAGGCATAGGTTCCCACTGAATCCGATTGAAGACAGATTGTCGTTTAGTTTGACACCTGCATTGCATTGTGACTCTTGGATGGAAGTCACATTCATGATCACCATGGTCTTGTACCATTGATTGACATCTGCACTGAATTATGACTCTTGGCTGGAAGTCACATTCAACATGATCTTTTGACATAGAATTACTCCTTCTCTTCTGTTGAAGATATTCTCGTAAATCAGTTTGTGAAGATTGAGGAGTATATTTCCTGTTCTTGGGTCTTGATGGCTCTTGATTATATAGAGAATAATTAATATGAGCAACATAGTTTCTTGCATACTCTGCATCTGGATCTTTTATCTTCATATCCAATTGGTGTGGTTTTTTAGCACCAGAAGTACTAAGTCTTGTTCTTAAATCAGTGGAAGGTAACACATTAATTTTGGAAACATGGAGTTTCCCTTCCATTGATCTGGATATTTGCAGAGAAGGAAGAGTTGAACCATCCTTTTGATTAGGAGTTGGTAACAGACCCTCTTCTATGGATAGATTCTGTGCCCAATTTGAAGAAGTCACAGAAGAAGACATTGAGGAATGTTTCTTCTTAGACTCATTCATATTTTGAGACATAGAATGTCCAAAAGGAAAAGTAGTCAAGAGACTATCTCCTTTCCTTTGACTAACAAGATTGTCAGTCAAAGCTGTTCCTGAAGTAAAAACTACAGGAGCATAAGAAACAACTAAAGAGTCATTCCTTTTCGAAGGGACTTTGTGTGGAAGACCACCCCCAGTTATAGTGGAACCTGGTGAAGAAGAAGAGATAGCTAAAGAGCCATTCTTTCTAGATGAAATACACGCTGAAACAGACTTGGTTAAAGAACCAGAGCTGTTAGCGTGACTTTTAATTTTAGGATTACACGCTGGAACAGACTTGGCTAAGAAGCCAGTACTGTCAGCGTGATTGTTGACTTTGTGATTGCACACTGGAACAGATTTGGCTAAGGAGCCAGTACTGTCAGCGTGACTTTTAGAGTTAAATTTGCACGCTGGAACAGATTTGGCTAAGGAGCCAGTACTGTCAGCGTGACTTTTAGAGTTGAACTTGCACGCTGGAACAGATTTGGCTAAGGAGCCAGTACTGTCAGCGTGACTTTTAGAGTTGAACTTGCACGCTGGAACAGATTTGGCTAAGGGGCCAGTACTGTCAGCGTGACTTTCAATTACTGTCATCTTCGAGGGCACAAGAATGTACGTGCTTGCAGTAGAGTTCTTGCCAGTGTTAGGAGTAGACACTGTGGCAGAAACTTCACCATTGACTGCCAACTGATTCTTAGGGACATAGACGGAGTGTCCCTTCGACTTGGCAGTGATGATGGAGGCTGAAGTGGGCTTGCCACCCTTAGCCCGCTGCATTTCTTCGTAGGCGAATTGATCGAACTTGATCGTCATCACCTTCTTCGTCGAGCCGACTGACGAAGTGTCGCATTGAGTTGTTGCCATCTCAGAAGAGGAGATGGTTTTCCCCAGCAGAGTCGCCAATTTGTTTTTCATAAAGAAATTCTCTTTATTTGTTGTGTTTCTGGGAAAATTACAACTGTAGGAATCCGATCTAGAAGACGATCGCTTTATCCCTTGGACTATGCGAAGAAGAAAAGCTCTCAAAATTTTGACAGTAGATATCAATGTATCTGTACAATGAATGAGAAAAAGAACTCTATTTATAGAGTCAAAAATAATAACTGAAAAGATAACTGTCTTCACAGCCTGTGCTTAGTTAAAAATCACGCAGGATTTAACATACGCAAGGTTATGAGCAGTTACTGGACGTGGCCTGTAACTGTTGGACACATGACAATCATGCATGGGTCGTGTGCAAGTTACAGGACACGCAGGCGAGAGATCAGTGGCATGGCTGCCACGTACTCCAATTTGATGAAGTTCACGCAGACTTGTTGAAGACAAAATCCACGCAAACTCGGTGTAGAAAGCTTCAAAATCCACGCAAACTTGGGGCAAGAAGCTTCAGGATTCACGCAGACTCGAGGCAAAAAGCTTCAAAATCCACGCAAACTTGAAGAAGAAAACTTCAGGATCCACGCAAACTTGAGATGAAGATCTCTCGAATACACGCAGACTTGTGATAGAACTGCCAGCTGTCTTGATTCGGCGTGCCTCGACTGACACAAAATCTCTGACAGTGATTGCTTTGTCAGTCGTATTAAATGACAAGAAACCCTTTTGGTACGCCAACTCGACGAAGGTTGAGTCTTGCTGAAGAAGATTTCAAAAATCATGCAATAGACGGCGGTGATCTCTCGAATCCTGTGCATACGTGGCATATGAAGAGACATTCTTCGACTGTCGTGCTGTCAGTCATAATTACTCTCTGACAAATGATGAGCTGTCTTCAGCGTGACTTGGTTCATTTTGTCTGGATCAACTGAGCGTGACTTTTGAACTGGTTCTGATCAACTCAGCGTGACTTTCATTTTTAAAGGTCTACAACTCATTGACATCTCGTATCCTTAATCGATCGATCGACATTCCTGAGACTATCGCATACACCACTCAGGAATGAAGTCATTCAACAATTCTTCAAAACTATCATTCGATTCACAATCTACTTCCTCGAATTTCCATCCGAACGATTCCTTAAATTTCAAGCATGCTCACCTTATATCGCATCGACGATAACATCGTCGCTCGATAGCACCCCTATCGATAGTCTTCTCATTTACTCAATTGAATTCAACTCATTCTTACTCGACACTATTCAGTTCCCGCACTCGACTTTTCTAAAGTCGACGCAACTTTGGTATATATGCCCAGCCCGACTTAGCCAACCATGCTTACGCGAACCATCTTTTTGTTTTATCAAAAATTATTTTCCTACGTTTTGCAAAATAGATAGACTTATTGTATAGACATCCCATGGGACAATTGAGAGAGAGCGCACCAACGATAACAACTTGCGGAAGCAACAGAGTTTTACGAAAACATCAAAGTTAAAGAATTCAATCGACGGTCCAAGGACGTAAAGCCGTGCTCAGATACCATTATGTCACGCCCTGCTCCCGTATTTGCGATCGTCCACGCTAAGGCGTAATGCAGCACGAGCCTAGATTGCGCTCGTGCAAGGCGGGTTCCATAACGGCCGATTTCAACGGCTGCGACGGAGTCGTCGCACAGAAGTCCCAAGTAGAGACATTGAATAATAGCAACGGAATTTAGAACAAACACAAGTTATTCAAAAGAAGCTCTTTATTGATATTGAAATAATGATTACATTGGGGGCACAAGGCCAAGATTACAATCACTCAAATCCACTCATCTCACATTACAAGTTTACTCTGCTCTCTCTCATCTCTCAATAGAAATCTCTGATCTAGTGGAAGCTTCGGAAGGCGACGTCCATACATTATGTCCCGTATAAGTCTTTAATCCATGCGGCCGTACGCTTCAAATCACCAAGGGACTCCGTGCCTCGACGCATCCAAACGAGCTTCGCGCCATGAGCTTCTACCTGTGCCTGCACATGTAAACTATGTGGGTGTCAGTACTCAACTGTACTGGTGGAATGAGCTCCTCGCCCACCCATACAAACCCAACACGTTTGATTTACTTTGTGCAACATAGTTACTTCTTATCAATTGTCTTTCTAGTCTTGCCTTAGGATCAGTTTTATGACCGACGTCTTGCCTATTTTGTGTCTTTAGACCATCCCGGGCTTGCAACATTCAGCGTTAACCTATCGAGTCGTGTTTGCTTTACGGCCATAATCAGAGACGCAACTACACGATGAAGCTCTATTTTTTATTGTGACCGTGCTACAAACCCTTGCTGAGGCCATGCCTCGTAATTCAGTGAGAATTAACCATATCGCCGCCTCGCGGCCCTTGCTACTTTGACCACCAACTGACCAAATCGAGACTTGTGAACTTAGTGTCCCTTGATCGAATTGCCTTGCGGCGTTTCTTGACTTAACTTGAACAACTCAAACCCAACTTTTATAACTCACATGTCAACAATTGAGACTCGACGCCACATCTCGTGCTGAAGCACGACGCCTATGTTGAAACCCAATCTTAGGCCCAAACTTTGTGTTCTAACTGTACACCCCTTTAACTCAACTCAATCCAAAGGCATACATGCGGATAGCCGCTATTTGCCGATATCTATATGAACTTGGCCACTAGCATCACAAGCTATACCTTGACGTATAGTTTTGTTAATCGGGATCCTTTCGACGCAAGTAGCTAGCCCCGTCGCAAGTCTCCGCTTAACCTGTGCCAAAACCTTACGCACGACTATACCCTGTTCCCTCCTAGGCCGAGTCGGCCCCATGGCCCAGGGTTACCGCTCGAGGGTTCATCGCCCTTGTCGACAAGTTGTCAAATGACCATGCAAGACTCGACACAAACTGACGTCTCACACAGTCATTTTTCTACCCAAAACCAAGACTTCTATCCTTGAGACCCCTCGACGACCCACGGTCGCGAGCATTCCTTCCTTGAGACCCCTCGACGACCCACGGTCACGAGCATTTCCTTCCTTGTTACCCTATCATTGGTTCAACTCATGAATGCCTATTTGATATCCCTTTCTCAAAACTCACTTTGAGTCACTTATAGTCCTTGCCTTAAACACTAAGTCCGTGCATCGTACCTTAAGCCAATTTGAACTCTATGCGACGCTGTCGCCCAAGCCCTACCTCCTATGACGGGCCTTGGGATCGTGGGACTATTTAACTTGACAACCGCAGAATGAGCGGGACAGCACTTGGAATGACTTAGGTCGACCGGCATAACTTGGCCTGACTCACTCAAGCCTACAACTTAACCCAAGGGACGAGCAAAGGCTATGCAGGGCCTTGCGTAATGGAACCGTGCACGCTTTATCCAGCATTTATGTGGGCGACGCCTATGACTTAGGCTAACTCTTAGCTTTTGCACCGAAGACCAATATTCCTTCTCCCAAGCCAAAGGACGAAGGACCGAGTGTCATTTTCAAAGCACGCCGTGTACTAACTCTAAGCCGACCATTGGACCTTTTTCCATGTTCTAACTCATTTCGACCCGTCGAAATTATTTTCTTTAGCTATGTGGATTCATCTCTTTTATTATTAAGCCTACTTGTGCAAGTTGAAAACATGCGTATTATTATGTGAGGGCAAAGATGAGACAAGTTCACCGAAACTATCCCACCTGAGTGATGTTCTCGAGTCACCGTTGTAAGGCCAAGCCGAACGCCATCGACGTTTCAATTCCTCCGATTGACTGAGCGGGACGGGGCACTACACAAAGTAAGCCCATTAGCGAAATGCTTATGCTGTAAATCATGATTACAACCCAGCAATACAATACAAGTCACAGATCACAACTAATCTCATCCATACAGAAAATAAGACACGAGATATCAAGTCCAATAAAATGATACTAATGAGAAAGATCTGTCCAACATGTAATAGGAATAATAACTGTATGGGTAAGACATCTCAAAACCACAGTAAAAAGAAAACAAAGTATCAACTACATGTCCACGGATGAAAAGAAAGAAATAATGTATCCAGTCTAAAATAAAGAGACATATCTCAAGAGAAGTCCTCGGCCACTATCTCGTCCTCCTGCGAAGGTACATCACCTGCCTCGACTCCAGAACCGTATACCTCCGGATAGTCCTTGTCTCTAACTAAGCCTGGAGAGATCACCAGGACCTTAGAGGACTAGCAAGACACATAATATACATGCATACTTTAACAGTTTTAACATACAAGAAAGGATAGGAAATAGTACAAGAAATAAAGAGCAGAGTAGTACAAGAATAAAATATAAAGAAATGGCATGCCATTGAGAATCGTGCTGATAAACATAACAAAGAGTAAATCGGAATAAACCGCAGCTCAGTGGGGACTCACGGTCCTATAGATCACAGCTCAGTGGAGGCTCACAACCTATAGTAAGTCTCTATCGCAGCTCAGTGGGGGCTCACAATAGAGAGTGGTCAAGTATAGTCATCATCTATCACAAGGTCCTCGCCTACCTAGAACTACGACTCAAGTCAAGTCAATAAGTCAACAAGTCAACAAGTCAAGTCCAGCTTAATCATGTCAAAGGGACACGACAGAGGCTAAGCAATACTACCACTAGACATGAACACGATAGAAAAATATGGCGAGTAACATGAGAAAAGAAAGAGCAACCATGTACGTGCACGTAGAACTAGAAAATAACCATGATATGAAGCGGAAGAGAAATATGTACCAAGTGAGATATAAAAAATAGCAGTATAGAAAAGCATATAAGTACTATAAAGTTTGGTAAGGTGTACTTTCCTGGTGTCACGTTGTGAATCTGAAACATCGCTCCCGCGTCCACGCCGCCAGAACCCGACGCTCCTAGATAATTAATTAACTAAATTAACCCACTAATCATGAACTTACAATATACTTAATTAGTCAAGATAATATTTTAAGATTATATTAAATTTCTCGTGGAACCCTTTAGACCCGTACAATGACACACAGGCTCCACGAGACACCGAATACAGTTTTTGGGTTTCCAACTCCCATTTAGTCAGTTATGTTCCTACTTCAATCATATACTTAAAAATCATATAAAAATAATAATAATATTATTAAAACTAATTTTCTATAGATTTATCTCAGAATTTCTAGAATTTATATTTCTAAAGAATTATACTACTAGTTGTCTATTGGGTCGACTAGTCTACCCGAAATTTGTCTAGAACTTCATTAATTATCTAAAATTATAAAAACCCTCAAAAATACAATTTAAACAGAATTATAATGTCCTAAATATCAGAATATGAAATTTTGATGCAAGGGTTTCATGCTACTAATGGTTTGGAATCTTCTAGGTCAACAAGTCACCCGAAAATGACTAGTTTTGACCTATAATTTTCTCGACCAGAATTGAATTGATAAATTCATAGAAAAATACTTAAAAATCCTAATTTAAATATATTAACCTACATAAATTCAGTTTTAAAAAATTCCTACAGAAACTTATAGTTCCTTCACAACGTGGTAAGTTTTGGCTCTACCGAAACATGAAAATAGCTATCATAATTCATGAAACTTTTATGGGTAAAAATACTATCCAAGAGACATCAAAATACTATTTCTATAGAATTAATACCATAATTTCTACAGATTTATAGCATAGATTTGAGATAAAAAAAATTAGAATTTCTTACCAAAAGTCCTTGCTAGTTGGGTTGTGGAGGCTTCTCCTTGCCAAAGCTCCCACCTTTATTGCTATTCTTGCTTGCTAATCCTTTCTTGATGAGTTTGGAGAGGTTGACAATGGTTCTAGATAGTTGGATGGAGAAGATGGAGTTTTTAGGATTTGTTTGGTGGAGTTTGGATGGAAGAAGGATGAAAAGGAGGAGTTTTATGAAGGAGGAAGAGATGTGCAATTGAGGGGATGATGTGTGGGGGGATAAGTGGGAAAGTGCTGCCGAATAAGAGGGGGATATGGAGAAGTGGTCGGCCAAAGAGGTGAGGGAAGAAGAAATTAGGTTAGGGTTAAGATTTGGTATAAGTGGATATATATAAATATAGGCTTTTATGAATTTGTATGCATATAGGATTTGGATCCTATTTCTCTTGGAGTGTTCGGCCAAGGGGGAAGGGGTTTTGCTTAGCCGAATATAATAGGGTGGGGTCCATTTAGTTTATTTGGTTATTTGATGTGTTGTCTAGTTGATTGATTGAGGATTTAAATAAAAGGTTTCCTAATATAGAACTAGTTAGATTTCTAAATATAAATGCAATCTAAATCTGAATAAATATTAAATATATATGGTTATTAATATATATTAATGTCCAATATGCCTACATAGGTTTGGATTGGACTTTGGATCAAATATAAACTAATGCCTACTAGGATTACACTAGGATTAAACGTAGACACTTTCTATAAATAAAACTCTCCAAAATTGAAAACATATTAATATTAGTAAAATATATATATCAACATGAAGGTATTTGAGAGTACTACATGTCTATTTAGATTTGGATTTGGTTCGAGTCAAGTCGGGGCTAAATTGGTACAACCGGGTCTCCTAGAAAGTCAATAATCTAATAAATAAATAAATAAATAAATAAATCATCGGTGGGGGTTAAGTCGCAACTTGGTCTGGTTTTCCTATTTAGAACACACCTATGGCTCGGCCTTCTCTATCATGGCTAAAACA
The DNA here is from genome assembly GCA_029216955.1 of Iris pallida. Lineage (NCBI taxonomy): Eukaryota > Viridiplantae > Streptophyta > Magnoliopsida > Asparagales > Iridaceae > Iris > Iris pallida. Next base: position 1,100,645 of record JANAVB010027997.1, read on the forward strand.
CTAATCAAAGCACACGTGTACACTATCCGTGTCACAATTCTTAGTCGTCTTGTACTCCAAATCTTAACCATGGCTAAGGTAATATATAATAATAAATATTTAATAAAAAATATTCATAAAATCCATAAAATCCTATTTAAATCAAATAAATAACAAAAAATTAATTCCAAAATTTTAGGGGTGTTACATTCTACCCTCAAAAGAATTTCATCCTCAAAATTAAAATAATTCACTAAGGTAAAGGAAAACATATCTATGGTTCTAAGATGTCTCTAAAGTGTGTTTTGTCTCTATGGTTATTCCTAAGCAAACATGCACCACACTAGCATAAAATAATAATATACTTCTATTTTTAACACAAAATCAAGTTATTACCTTTCGTTGCCTCTTGTGTCGTTGTTCCGTTTTCAATCCTCATGGCAAAGGCATGTCTTGGTCGTTGTGCTCCTGCCTGCTGTCTAGCTTGCACAAACTCCATCGCCTGATCGGAAAGCGGTCCACGCGGATACCCTCCCTCAAACATAAGGGTTTGTCTTCCCGGAATAGGTGAAGACATAAAGTAATAGAGAGTTCAAGGATCGAATACAATTACAGGATTTCAAAGGTGATTGAATAGTTCAAAAAGAGAGTTATTAAGACAGTTGTGGATGAGATCTTAGAGGGCAAGTATTTGTTAACTATATCTCAATCCACATAGAATAACCCTAAGAAGAGTGAACCAAGTGCACTAGGTTGATCAGACCATAATACACTGATTCTAAGTAGACAATATGTTAGTGGACGTCCCCAATAAAACATATGTCCTGAACAAGCTCGATAAGGAATAAGCTTGCAAAAATAAGCTATAATAGCAGCATCAGTCAAGATAATCAAATAATATAAGTATGCGAGAATATGATTTGCAAGAAAGCACAAGTAGTTTAAGTTCATCAAGGTCTAAGACTCGTCCTGTGTTTGTGTCTCTACAGTTTTCCTACTATTATTTTGTCTAAGGATTTGGTTGTCCAATTGGGATATGGGCCTCTAAGACTCTAGAGTCTGGTAAGCTATCCTTCTACACTATCTTATATTCAGTGTCATTCAACTATACTTCATTAATTGGATCATAAGGACATTGGAAGCTACTTGGTGAGGCTTGCTACCCAACTTACAAAAGTTTAACTAATAGTATAACTGAATTAATAGAGTATATATTCCTAGGATGAGTTATCTTCCTAAATTCTATCACACAAGAAATAAGACTCGTGGTAGGAAAGGAATCAAGTAAGATGCAATTCAAGGCAATCAAACGAGAGTTCGAAAATGGAATCAAAGAAGGAGATCAAGTATGTGGATGAGTTCCCATGGGTCCTTTCTATCCTATTTGCAGGCTCACGTCGGTACAGTAACATAACCGAAGTGATTAACGTTGACCTGCATAGGCCACCACAAAAACATGTAACGCCCTAGTCCCAAAATACGTATAGGACCAAAATATGGTACATGCCAGCAGCACTTCACCAATGGGTCTGTTATGCCCCGCTCCCGTAGGAGCGATCGTCCTCGCTAAGGCGTGATGCTGTATGAGCCTTAATTGCGCTCGTGCAAGACGGGTTCCATAACGGCCGATTTCAGCGGCTGTGACGGGATCGTCGCACAGAAGTCCCAAACAGAGACATTGAATAATAGCAGCAAAAATTTAGAACAAAACACAAGTCATTCAAATGATACATTTTATTGATATTGGAATAAAGATTACAAAGGGCGCAAGGCTAACATTACAATCACTCAGGCTCACTCTTCTCATATTACAAGTCGCTCAGCTCTCTTTCATCTCTCAATACAAAGATGAACGGTGGATGCTTCGGAGAGGCGATGTCCATACATTATGTCTCGTATAAGTCCAGTCTTCACGCGGCCGTATGCTTCGAATCGCCAAGGAACACCGTGCCTCGACGCATCCAAGCGAGCCCCGTACTACGAGCTTCTACCTGCGCCTGCACATGAAAACTATGTGGGTGTCAGTACTCAACTATACTGGTGGAGTGAGCTCCTCGCCCACCCATAAAAACTAACACGTTTATTTACTTTGTGCAATATAAACCCTTTACGATTGTCTTTCTACTCTTGCCTTAGGATTAGCTAGGACATAGACTCTCGATCTATTTAGTGTCTTTAGACCGTCACCGTGCTATTGTACCGATAACTTCCTTACCCTTGCCCCTAGACTGTTCTCGTGCTTGTAATGTCAACACACTGACTCATACTTGTCTTTCATGCCATAATCTGGGACGTAACGATTCGGTCGTGCCATGAACTTGATTCGTGCTTCAATATCACTGAGGCAGTGCCTCCTCGCTAAGTCTTGCCTATACTTGTGATTGTGACAACGCGACCGTGCCTCGCATTTCGAGGTCGTACCTCACAGCTTAATCTGACTTAACCAAACTTGCCCTACGGCCCTTCCAGACTTAACTCGAAACATCTAACCCAACTTATGGAACCGGTGTTGAGAACTCAAGCACGACGCCATATCTCGTACCGAAGCACGTGGCTTTACGCATAGCCGAATCTTAGGCTTCTTAATACCTTATGTGCATACCGTGCATGCATTACATAACTCAACACATACTGTGCTTACACTTTCTTTGTTACGACCGACACCGTGTATGCAGATTCGCCACTTAGCATGCCAATTATCTATATGAAAGAACACTGGCATGACAAGCCATCGTGGACATAGCTCGGGTAGGCGGTGGGTCCTTCAGTGCAGGTAACAAGCCCCGTTGAAAGCCTTCGACTACCCACGCAATACGTGCGCTGCTATAACGTCTATCCCCTAAGACGACTGGGCCCGGTGCCCCGGCGTATAACCAGTCTAGGCAAAAATCTTTGTCGACAAGTTGTCCAATGACCACGTACCTATGAGACCTCTAGACTCACATAAATGCATGGCCTAATATTACGGTACGACTGGAACCATACTTAGCATCTCGTGATCTAAACCACCCTTGCATAATATGTATCAGAACCATAGGACTCCCAACCGAGGGACCGCCTCATACTCCTTAACATGCATAGGAACGTGAGACTCCCAACCGAGGGACCGCCTCATACTTCTTAACGTGCATAGGAATATGAGACTCCCAACCGAGGGACCGCCTCATACTTCTTAACGTGCATAGGAACGTGAGACTCCCAACCGAGGGACCGCCTTATACTCTATGTGACGAGCCTTAAGACCGTGGGAACACATGGCTATATGCAACCGTAGAACCGTGGGACCGAGCATGCGCTCAACTTGAACAACCAAGGTCTTTGGGTACCTAAACTCATGCCATAAGCCGTGCGATACCACTTAGCTCGTGGGACGATCAAGGCTATGCCGAGCCTTGCTTCGAGAAAACGTGCATACTTTATCGAGTATTTACGCGGACGACGCCTATGACTTAGGCTAACTCTTATCTTGTGACGAAGACCAACTTTTTCTTCTCCCAAGCCACGGGACGAAGGACCGAGTGTCATTTTTAAAGCACACCGTACAATAATTCTAAGCCGACCGTGGAACGTTTTTCATGTTCTAAACTCGATTCGATCCGTCGGGATTATTCTCTTAGCTATGTGGGTTCGTCTCTTTTATTATTAAGCCTACTTGTGCAAGTTGAAAATACACAATTTATTATGTGAAGGCTAAGATGAGACAAGTTCACCGAAACTACCCCACCTGAGTGATGTCTTCGAGTCGCCGTTGCAAGGCCAAGTCCGAACGCCGTCGGCATTTCGATTCTTTCGATTGACTGAGCGGGATGGGGCACTACAGGGCCAAATCTCAAAGTAAGCCCATTAGCGAAATGCTTAAGCTGTAAATCATGATAACAACCCAGAAATACAATACAAGTCATAGGTCACAGCTAATCTCATCCACACAGAAAATAAGACACGATATATTAAGTCCAATAAAATGATACTAATGAGAAAGATCTGTCCAACATGAAATAGAAATAATAACTGTGCGGGTAAGACATTCCGAAACCACAGTAAAAAGGAAACAAAGTATCAACTACATGTCCACGGATGAAAAGAAAGAAAATAATGTATCCAGTCTAAAATAAAGAGACATATCTCAAGAGAAGTCCTCGGCCACTATCTCGTCCTCATGCAAAGGTACATCACCCGCCTCGCCTCCAGAACCGTATACCTCCGGGTAGTACTAACTAAGCCTGGAGAGATCACCAGGTCCTCAGAGGACTAGCAAGACACATAATATACATGTATACTTTAACAGTTTTAACATGCAAGGAAGGATAGGAAATAGTACAAGAAATAAAGACTACAAAGTATTACAAGAATAAAATATAAGAAAATAGAATGCCATCGAGAATCGTGCTGATAAACATGACTAAGAGTAAATCGAGATAAACCGCAGCTCAGTGGGGACTCACGGTCCTATAGATCACAGCTCGGTGGAGGCTCACAACCAATAGTAAGTCTCTATCACAGCTCAGTAGGGGCTTACAACAGAGAGTGGTCAAGTATAGTCATCGTCTATCACAAGGTCCTCGCCTAGAACTACGAGTCAAGTCAATGTAAGTCAAGTCAATAAGTCAACAAGTCAAGTCCATCTCAATCATGTCAAAGGGACACGACAGAGGCTAAGCAATACTATCACTAGACATGAACACGATAGAAAAATATGGCAGTAACATGAGAAAAGAAAGAGCAACCATGTACGTGCACGTAGAACTAGAAAATAACCATGATATGAAGCGGGAGAGAAATATGTACCAAGTGAGACATAAAAGAATAGCAGTATAGAAAAGCATATAAGTACTATAAAGTTTGGCAAGGTGTACTTGCCTGGTGTCGTGCTGTGAATCTGAAACGTCGCTCCCGCGTCCACGCCGTCGGAACCCGACGCTCCTAGATAATTAATTAACTAAATTAATCCACTACTCATGAACTTACAATATACTTAATTACTCAAGATAATATTTTAAGATTATATTCAATTTCTTGTGGAACCTTTTATACTCATACAATCACACACAGCCTCCACGAGACACCGAATACAGTTTTTGGGTTTCCAACTCCCAATTAGTCAGTTATGTTCCTAATTCAATCATATACTTAAAAAATCATATAAAAATAATAAGAATATTACTAAAACTAATTTTCTATAGATTTATCTCAGAATTTTTAGAATTTATATTTCTAAAGAATTATACTACTAGTTGTCTATTGGGTCAACTAGTCTACCCGAAATTTGTCTAGAAATTCATTAATTATCTAAAATTATAAAAATTCTCAAAAATACAATTTAAACAGAATTAAAATGTCCTAAATATCAGAATATAAAATTTTGATGCAAGGGTTTCATACTAATGGTTTGGAATCTTCTAGGTCAACAAGTCACCCGAAAATGACTAGTTTTAACCTATAATTTTTCCGACCAGAATTGAATTGATAAATTCATAGAAAAATACTTAAAAATCTTAATTTAAATATATTAACCTACACAAATTTTATTTTTGAAAAATTCCTACAGAAACTTATAGTTCCTTCACAACGTGGTAAGTTTTGGCACTACCGAAACATGAAAATAGCTATCATAATTCATGAAGATTTTATGGGTGAAGATACTACCCAAGAGACATCAAAATACTATTTTTACAGAATTAATACCATAATTTCTACAGATTTATAGCATAGGTTTGAGATGAAAAAATTAGGGTTTCTTACCAAAAGTCCTTGCTAGTTGGGTTGTGGAGGCTTCTCCTTGCCAAAGCTTCCACCTTTATTACTATCTTTGCTTGCTAATCCTCTCTTGATGAGTTTGGAGGGGTTGACAATGGTTCTAGATGGTTGGATGGAGAAGATAGAGTTTTTAGGGTTTGTTTGGTGGAGTTTGGATGGAAGAAGGATGAAAAAGAGGAATTTTATGAAGGAGGAAGAGATGTGCAATGGAAGGGATGATGTGTGGGAGGCTAAGGGGCAAAGTGCTTCCGAATAAGAGGGGATATGGAGAAGTGGTCGGCCAAAAAGGTGAGGGAAGAAGAAATTAGGTTAGGTTTAAGATTTGGTATAAGTGGATATATATAAATATAGGCTTTTATGAATTTGTATGCATATAGGATTTGGATCCTATTTCTCTTGGAGTGTTCGACCAAGGGGAAAGGGGTTTTGCTTGGCCAAATATAATAGGGTGGGTTCCATTTATTTTATTTGGTTATTTGATGAGTTGTCTAGTTGATTAATTGAGGATTTAAATAAAAGGTTTCCTAATATAGAACTAGTTAGATTTCTAAATATAAATGCAATCTAAATCTGAATAAATATTAAATATATATGGTTATTAATATATATTAATGTCCAATATGCCTACATAGGTTTGGGTTGAACTTTGGGTCAAGTATAAACTAATGCCAACTAGGATTACACCAGGATTAAATGTAGACACTTTCTATAAATAAAAACTTTCCAAAATTGAAAACATATTAATATTAATAAAATATATATACAAAATATATATATCAATATGAAGTTATTTGAGAGTAATACATGTCTATTTAGATTTGGATTTGGTTCGGGTCAAGTCGGGGATAAATTGGTACAACCGGGTCTCCTAGAAAGTCAATAATCTAATAATTAAATAAATAAATCATCGGTGGGGATTAAGTCGTAACTTGGCCTGGTTTTCCTAGTTAGAACACACATATGGTTCGGCCTTCCCTATCATGGCTAAAATACTAGTCAAAGAACATGTGTACACTATTCGTGTTACAATTCTTAGTCATCTTGTACTCCAAATCTTAACCATGACTAAGGTCATCTATAATAATAACTATTTAATCAAAAATATTCATAAATTCCATAAAATCCTATTTAAATCAAATAAATAATAAAAAATAATTTCAAAAATTCAGGGGTATTACACTTTCCTAGTCCAAAGACAAAAATACCAACAATCCTTCACATATCTCAATATATGGGTTGAGCGTTCCCCACCGTGACTGCCCATCATGCATTAGGAGAGATGTCGCTACGACTTGAATCTTCCTGCTTAGGTTAAATAACAGCATGATACAAGAATGGACTAAGCCTTGAATTCTGCACCATAACTACAATTCTTCCTACTCACATAATAACATCAACTGTACTTCTGGCTGTACATTAAAGGCCTTGTGCCAGCCTGATTTCGGTGTATAATTTTTGGGTGTCTACAAGTTTACCCTCAAGATACGGCCTGATATCTCTGTCCATACACTATAGATGAGTTCTTTATAAAGAGTCATGGCATGAAGCATTGCGCTTCTTTACGGTGCTGCGCCGCTATGACATGGCTTAAAGTCGAGGCTTTACCCCACCTGGGTACCTCATCGTAGTGTCATACTACTGTAGCATGAGGTCACAAGCCTCTTTGTAGTGCCAAACTATCCAGCATGAAGCCTTTCACTTCCATGCGGTGTTACGTCGCTATGACATGGCTTACGAAGCCGAGGCTTTACCCTACCTGGTACTTCTTTGTGGTGTCATGTTACTGTAACATGAGCACATCGTCCTCTTTGTAGTGCTGTCTACCTCTCTTTATTACGATTATCATACAATATTATGCTACCTGCCTATTTGCGGTGCTACTCCACTGTGACTTGGCTCACAAGCCGAGGCATTACCCCTAACCAGGAACCTCATGGTGGAGTCACCCCACTATAGTATGGAGTTACACTTCCTGTAGTGCTACGCTACCGTGCTTCATGTAAAGCACTCTATGCATTCACTCTGCTTGAGAACTCATTAAGGCATTTAAGCCAACCTTCCCATATGATCCGTTTTTTACAGAAAACAACAGTAAACAACAATGGTTGTAGGTCCGTAACCTCTTCATGTCATAAAGGACAAGTACCTACCGTTTCCTGATATTCTTTCGATTAATAGTCCTCCCTTGAACCAAAAGCTAGATGCTTAGTAGATTTCTCTTTGAACTAATAGCATAAAATTTTATGGTAGGAATGTAATAACATAATATCAGAATGCCTTCAAGCCTATTTTATAAGCTGTATCATCGACCAACTGGCGCTTGAGGCCCTTGGTGAACAGATCCGTCAGGTTCTCCTGACTCCGAATATCAATCACTGTAATAACACCCCTCTTGATGAGATCGTGTACTGTCCTGTGCTTCAACTGCACAGCCCTCTTCTTCTCGTTGAAGAGGTAATTTGATGCCACTACCACAGTATCCTGGTTTTTACAGTATATCGGTATCTGCAGTATTTATGTCCAACCACTGGAAGATCATACATGAGCTCCCGAAGCCATTCTGCTTCCTTCGCTGCGGTATCAAGTACAAAGAACTCAGATTCCAAGGATGACCGTGAGAGCATAGTCTGTTTCTTCAATTTCCACGATATAGCAGCTCCACCCATTATGAAAATGTATCCACCTTTGGACCTCTCGCTCTCCACTTCTGAGCACCAGCTGGCATCAATGAAGCCTTCCACTAACGACGGATCTCCACTGTAGTGCAGTGCATATGTCTGAGTCTTCTTGAGATATCTCATAACCCGTTTTACAGCTTTTCAGTGCTCAATGCCTGGGTTGCTCGTGAAACGACTCAACATTTCCACAACGAAAGCTATATCAGGCCTTGTGGCAGTAGTAGCTTATAACAAACTTCTGATTACGCTTGCATACTCCAGCTGCCTGACGCTTTTCCTTGAATTAGGCTTCAGCTTTAGATCATACCTGTACGACGTATCGATCACTGGAAGATCCTGATACCCGTAACGAGTGATTATCTTCTCAATATAATGAGATTGTGACAACGCTAGTCTAGTGTCTGTCCGGATGATCTTGATCCCTAAGATCACATCAGCTTCCTCCAAGTCCTTCATACTGAACTTGCTCGAGATGAACTTCTTTGTTTTCATGACACAGTCCATATCCGTACCTAGGATCAGCATGTCGTCCACGTACAAACAAACGATCACACCTCTTCTACCAGCGAACTTCGTGTAAACACACTTGTCCGTCTCGCTGACCATGTAGCCATTTGGCCTTATAACCTTGTCAAATTTCTCATGCCACATCTTGGGAGCCTGTTTAAGACCGTACAAGGATTTTACCAACTAGAAGACTTTGTCTTCAAGACCCTTTATGGCAAATCCCTCTAGATGTTGCAAGTAAATCTCTTCAGTCAGCTTGCCATTTAGGAAAGTCGTTTTCACATCCATCTGATGTATCACCATCTTATGTATTACTGCGAGAGCAATCAACATTCTGATGGTGGTCATCCGGGCTACTAGAGCATACGTGTCAAAGTAGTCGATTCCCTGCTTCTGAGAAAACCCCTTTGCTATTAGCATGGCCTTCAACTTGTCAATGGTTCCATCAGCTTTCATCTTCTTCTTGAAGATCCACTTGCATCCGATAGGTTTTGCTTCTTCAGGAAGATCAACCAACACCCAAGTGTTATTTGAGGTGATAGAATCAATTTTATTGTCAATCGCCTCCTTCCAGGAAATCGCGTCTCTGGTCTTCATCGTCCCATCATAGGTAAGCGGATCTGCTTCCACATGATAGATGACAAAGTCATTTTCGAAGTCCTTCGGCCTCAACAGACGCTTCGTTGACGGCTCAGCGAGTTTTGGTTCAGCCGTTGTTTCAACAACAACAACTTCATTTTGGACAACTGGCTCATTGAAGATCTCAGTCTCCTTTGCACCTTCATCATTCTCCGGAATGTCCGTTAGAACAATGTTCTTGTGCCTTGCAAACTTGTCTTCAAACTACTTAGCATCGCGAGATTCGATGATATGATTTGACTCAATATCAAGAAATCTCCGAGCATCACTCTTCTCGGCATATCCCAAGAAGATCGTCTTCGTAGTCCTTGTCCCCAGCTTTTGAATCTTCAGATCTAGGAGCTTCACATAAGCCAGATACCCCCACACTCGAATGACATTCAAGTTAGGTCTGACTTTGAAGCAAAGTTCATGAGGAGTTACGTCCAAAGTTGCATACGACACTATATTTAGAATAAAAGTGGCTGTCAATGCAGCTTCTCCCCAGTAGCATTTAGGAAGACCCGCAATTAGCAGCATTGAGTTCATCATTTTTGTCAACGTTCTGTTCTTCCTCTCTGCTACTCCGTTAGATTGAGGAGAATACAGAACAGTAGTCTTATTGATGATTCCATGTTCTTTGCAGAACGATACGAAATCATGAGACCTATACTCTACATCTCGATCACTTCTGGGTAGTTGTAGATCGGTTTAACGTTCGGCTTCAGCCCTGAAGTCTCTGAACTACTCGAATGCTGCATCATTCTACTTGAGAAGTCATGTAAACGTGCACTTCGAGAAACACTTCGAACCGGCCTCTGTGGAGAATTGATAAAAGTCACAGATATCTGAGTGTACTAACACCAGATGATCAGTACTTTAGTTCAATCGTCTGAGCAGCTTTCCAACAGTCTTGTATCTGCATAGACCTTAAATTCCTCCACCTCCTTACCCCCACATTCTGAAGATAAGGTCTCGGTAGGACAGCTTGAGTCTGCTTTTATCATAAAACAACTCTCAGTCCATTCAATGAAGTAACTTCATCGCCATCAGCAGAAGTTCGAACATCCCTTCAACACCGAACATCTTTTCGAAGCATGTTCCTCGCCATGAAGTTACCATCTGGCTAGTACGAATGTACACTTTCAAGTCTGTATCAGATAACAGACTTCCTGAGATCGGATCTTCGGAAATCTCTGGTACGTGTATTATCCTTAGATAAATATAATTTAACTACGTAGTTATCTAAGAATCTATATCATCCAAATACCCCTAGTATTTAGATTGTATGATAGTATAGATCATATCAAGTAGTTAAATATTTTTTTTAATAATTAGTGGAATATTTAGATTGTTATCTACTTATCTTCTTATTAATCTTTTAATTCATTTAAATAATGATATACTAGTAATGTCGCATTGCAAGTGCATAAAAAATATTAGAAATTTAAATATGAATTTATTTTAAAAACTATCATTCTAGGAATTGAACCTATGTAATCAAGGAAAATATGTCCCACCTTAACCACATGAGTTAGAGATATTTAGTTATAAATATATATTATATAGTTAAATGCTTGGTTTATTATTAGTTTTTAATAAGTGGATTATTTATGTAGTTATTTAGTTATCTTTTTATTATTATTTAATTTATTTAAACGAATGATATATATATATATATATATATATATATATATATATATATATATATATATATATATATAAATATATATTGATTGGACGACTCACTTTTGAACTGCTTTCAAACCGCATTGCATAGTGTAAGAGAAGATGCTTGTATGCATACTTGTATGGGTTTTTCTAACGTGGGCAAGTAAATATTGAAGGAAACCGTATATATTGAGAGAAAATTTAAAAAATATGACTTCGTTAAATTTATTCCTACCATTTGTGGGTTACATAAAATATTTTGCATATCCCTTACATTTAATAAAATAAGTAGAAATCAATAAAAGAAAAAAAGAGAGGAGTATCATCTAAATATGATTCTATTATGTAAATAGAAACAGTCTAATATTACCTTATTTGTTCATTGTGTCCATAAATGGGCGCAAGTAGCACCTATAAAAACAAAACAATAGCAACCCTAAAATTCTCAATCTCCAGCCAACTCTTGAGCATTCATAGTGCCAATCATGATCCTGGCCGGTCATGAATACAACGACGCTTTAGTGGTTGTCGTGGCGCTTGCCATCTTTCTCTTCATTGCCGCTACACTATGGCGTTTGGCCCAGTGTTGTGAACCATGGCCGGTCAGGAGTATAACGACGCTATAGTGGTTGTCGTCGCGGTTGCCTTCTTTCTCTTTATTGGCGGTACAATAGCGCGTTTGCTCGATTGTTGTGAACCATGGATAAGAGCCACAGAGCGGAGAGATGCTTCATGCAACAAATAAGTTCTAGATTTTTTCCTTACCCTTTTTTTTTTTTTTGTGTTTTCTGATTTACTTCCTCTCCGAAGTATCTCAAGTATGTACTTCAGTACTTAGATGGCTACAACAAAGCATGCAGCAGAAACTTTGGCTTATTTTCTATCAGTTGTTCTTCCCTCTCTCGTTGCTTTTGGGTCTCAAAGTTATATATATATATATATATATATATTTGAAGAACGGGTACTTTATTGATAAAAACTATCAGAAATTACACATACAGTCGCAGATTGATCTGACTAATATAGTTAAAACCCCATAGTACGGAGGTCAAACTCAATATTTTTGCTTATTCCTACTAAGGAGATTGCCTTCCCCTCAAATATACGTCTATTCCTTTCTCGCCAAACATGCCATACTGATGCAAGTAATCTCATCCGGGCTTGTCGGTACTTCAATTGGCATCTGTTTTTAATAGCTGTTATTTCTTCAAAGATTGCCTGTAATCCATCTCTTGAGGTGGCAGTAATTCCAACTTGAACTCTGCTTGCCTGCCAGATAATGCTCGAAGCATTGCATTGGAAGAATAGGTGATCTCGTGTTTCCATATCTGTCCCGCAGAACACACAGATCAGGCTTGGTACTTGTACTCCAAAACGCTCCAGTCTATCCCGGGTTAGGAGCCTATTGTTGATTGCTTTGTACAAGCATAGGTGCATTTTGTTTGCTGCCCCCTTCGCCCACACAATCTCTGTCCACCCGGTTGCATTGTGTCTCGTTCTAAGTTGTTCATAAGCAATCCTTCCGCTAAACTCCCCATCAGTGGATCCGTCCCACCACCATTGGTCTCTGGCCGCCTGTGCATGGAGTTGGACTCTGGAGATGTCATCTCCAAGCATCCCGCCTACCTGACGATTAGTGACTCTTCATTCTCCTCCTTGGATCAGCACCTCAAGGCTCTCTTGGCTCCCAATTAACTCGAACGTGGGCCAACCGAGCAGATCGACGATGCTCTGGTGGTTCAGCCACGGGTCGAGCCACAGACTCGTGCCTTTCCCGTCGTGTATAACTCGGCTAATGAGGCTCTTCAGTTTTGGACGGAGACGCAGGATATTCTTTACAGTTCCCGAGAAATTGTTATCCAATTTTTGAACCCAGAAATTATTATGCTTGATATACCTGTTGCTAGTCCATTTGGCCCAGTACGATTGTCCCTGTAGGAGTTTCCATGCTAATTTGAGCATGGCCACTTCCCGCAGGACCCGCATATTCTGAAGGCCAATACCTCCTTCGTCTTTCGGCTGACACAGGTCTTCCCACTTGATTGAATGAAGTCCACCTTTCCAAACAAAGTTTGCGCATAGCTTCTCGATTTGATGGATCGTACCCATTGGGACATACAGCGCCTGCAACCAATAATTTGCGATAGCCATAATGACGGATCGCACGAGTTCTATGCGCCCTCCGAATGATAGAATTTGTGACTGCCACCCTTCTAGTCTTCTGTGAACATATTGGACCAACCCTTGACAATCAGAGCCTCTTACGTAATTGATTGATAGAGGGAGCTCCAGGTACCTTACTGGCAAAACTCCTTTGTCAATGCCTAGCAGTGACGCCCAATGCTCCTGCCTCGGACAATCCTTGTTGAAATATATCCTGCTTTTCTCCTTATTGAGCCGGAGTCCAGAGATCACCCCGAAATTCTCATGAAGCAAGTTGAGAGTCTGGATGCCTGTCTCGTTCGGCTCAATAAACACCAATAGGTCATCTGCGTAAATAAGATGCGAGATCCTCGGCATGACTCTACGGAATAATGGAACAATATTCCCCTGGTATACAGCCATATCCATCATGCACGTATAGTACTCCATGACTACAGTAAATAAATAAGGGGATAATGGATCCCCCTGACGGAGCCCTCTGTTGCTGCCGAAGTATCCGTGGGGCTGGCCTCTTATGAGGACAGAAAAAGTCGGGTTAGAAATACAAGTTTTGATCCTGTCCACCCACCAAGTATCGAACCCCATGGCGAGCAATACTGCACACATGAACTCCCTATTCACCATATCATACGCTTTCCGTAAATCGAGTTTGATGCATCCTTTTCGTCCTCCTGCTTTGTTGAAGTCGCGCACTATTTCGTGTGCCAGGAGGCAGTTTTCCGTAATGGATCTGCCTTTTATAAAAGCCGTCTGATTCTCCGAAATGAGTCCTTGCAAAATAAGTTGCATCCGACCACACAGAACTTGTGCTATGATTTTATACAGGAAATTGCAGCATGCAATGGGGCGGAAATCACCGAGGGCAGTAGCCCCTTCCTTCTTCGGAATTAGAGTCAGAAAAGTATGATTTAATTCAGTTAGAAGCTTACCCGAACTGAGGAAGTCATCTACAATATGCAAGATATCGTGCTTAATTTGGTGCCAATGTCGTTTGTAGAATGCCGAATTAAACCCGTCTGGACCTGGCGCTTTGTTCGGGTCCGCTTTTTTTACTATTTCTTCAATTTCTTCCATAGTAATCCAACTGCGGAGCATAGCATTCCCTTTAGCAGTGACGATACGCTTACATATTATCTCCGGGAACACCGTAGGATAATCGGACTGGTTGTACAAGTTTTGGTAGAACTGTACCGCCGCTTGAGCAACTGCTATTTCATCTGTCACACTCCGTCCATCCGGATCAAGCAGGGAAGTAATAGAGTTGACCTGTTGTCGGGCTCGGACGGTCGCGTAGAAGAACTTCGTGCACCTGTCACCCTCCCTGAGCCAATGGCATTTAGCTTGCTGATGTAATCTGAGTTCTTCGTTGAAGCGGAGGATACGGACCTCCTCCTGGAGGAGGAGTTCCCGCCTGGCTAATTCAGGGTCTGTGGGGTCAACTTGAAGACCCGCCTGGGCTTCGCGCAGTTCACCTTCGGCCTCGTCTAATCTGCGGATTGGCTTGTGTATGTTCCAGGACTTCAACTCCCGTTTAACTATCTTGAGCCGCTGTACAAAACTCCATTGGGGGTTTCCTTCCACTGTAGTTTGCAAGCTTCGAGTAAGCACTTCATTGTATCCCTCCTGCTGTGGCCAATGGTTACTGAATCGGAAGGGACGACGACGGGTAGCCTGCTGTTCCTGTATGCGTACTAGCAGTGGAGTGTGGTCGCTTGTACCACTTGGCAGTCCTTCCACCTTCGAATCAGGAAATTTACCCAACCACGCCAAGTTGCAGAGCGCCCTATCTAATTGGCAAACGATTCAAGATTGAACCGAGCTGTTACTCCACGTCCACTTGTGACCAATCTTGGGCAGGCAGATGAGTCCAGATTGAAGCAAACAGTTTTGGAAGTCCGCTAGGATCTCCATCGGGACCTGTCTTCCACCTCGTTTCTCGTCCGTGTAAAGCATGGCATTGAAGTCACCACACACTAGTAACGGAAACTGATCGCCCATTCTGGACACCCCACAGACGATGTCCTCCCATAGTTGGAATCTACGCCGACGATCATTATGCCCATAGACCGCACCTATTCCAATCTTCAGACCACCTTTATTTGTTAGCTCAACAATAATTAATTGTTCAGAGGAGAATCTTACCTGCCCGGACCAGATACGAGTATCCGACATAACCCAGATGCGGGCGACGCCACACTCCGCAATATTATTAATCGACTGCCACTGGCTCGAGGTCCTCCTTGTGATTTTCATAGTCTCCTTCACTTTACTTTCCTGCAGCAAGACTACAGT
>JANAVB010027997.1:1121306-1257009 GCA_029216955.1 Iris pallida
ACGGACGCCGCCGCCACTACAAAAATATGCCAAATTAGCGACGTCCAGATACGTCGCTAATTAAGGCATATACGTCGCTAAAGTTATTTAGTGACTTATTAGCGAAAGAAAATGAAGGTCGCGAAAAAACTAGTCGCAGATGACACATTCGTCGTCCTAGGTCGCTGTTTGCGACGTCACCACAATGTCGTTGTGTCGTCACAAAATTAGCGACAGAGGGCGACAAAAATTGACATCGTAAAATTAGCGACGTAGTACGACGTATTAGCGACGTCCAGATATATTTATGTGATGACATGGCATGCCTGCCACGTCAGCATATTAGCAACGTACAATGACGTATTAGCGACGTCAGTATTCTACAGTGAAGCGACGGATTGCGACGGTTAGCGACGCAATGCCGCTATTTTGTGATGTACCGTCACTATCCGTCGCTATACGTCATAGAATAATAAAAAATATTTAAAAAATATAATGTGTATTTTTGTTATGCTGTGTGTCTGTGTTTACAATGTGTGTGAAGTGCAGTGTTTGAACCATCGACAGTTTCGCTTACTGTTCTATGTTTTATCTTAGATAAAAAGAGCAACAGTTCAGGGTGCACTTCTCAGAGCTTCCTCTTCACGTCCTTCACCTTCTCGGGATCATGTATGACGCCCTGAGAGAGTGAAAGATGTGAAAATAAAGCTTTCAGAAGTACACCCTGAACAGTTGCTCTTTCTGTCCAAGATAAAACATACAACAGTAATCGAAACTATCGATGGTTTCGAACACTGCATTTCACATACACTGTAAACACAGAAACACATCATCACAAAAATACATATTATATTTTTTTAAAATTTGGACATCACCTTCTTTGTATATCAGATCATTGCTTATAACCCAGCGTAGGTATATTTGTCATCCCCGTCGTAGATATCACAAAGTAAATATCACAAAGTAAATATTACAATGAAAATACCAACAAAGTAAATATTACAAAATAAATATCCAACAAATATACATATCCACAATGGAGGGCAAATAAGAATGAAAATCAGTATACAGAACGGTCAATGGGCCCATAGGGCCAATACATACAAAGATGATAAAAAAATCTACTGGATCACTGAGGACACCTGCCGCGCATCTGGGATAACATGTACTCATACTGCTCCTGTGTGAGCTACACCGTAGGGGCAGTAGAAGGCAATGCAACGTCTGGAGTCGGCGCCGTCGATGGACTGGAAGGACGTATCTGCTCCAGCTCTCGCAGTCGGTCACCATGCGCAGCAAGGGTACTCACCATCCTCTGAGTACTCTCCTCAAGAGAAGTATGCAGCTGGATGAGTGAGACAGCCATGGTCCTCTGCGATCTCTCCAGCTCGACCTGTCTACACTCTGTGTGCTGCGTAGACTCGGTGAGTGTGTGCAAGCTGGCAGCTGTAGCCTGCTGCAGACTTATCAACTCTTGTATACTGTGCTCGACCACATCAAATCGTCCGGTGATCATCGGATCGTCGCTCTGTCCCAGCTGCCTCAGAAATCTGCTGCTGCAACTCGCGACGCAGCTCGTGGAGCTGTCTGCACACATCCTACGCTCGTGATGACGCCTGCGAAGCTAGAGGCTGCGTACTGACAGAGGGGGCCCGGGATGACTCTGAAGCCAAATAGGTGTCGTAGGATCCCGTACCGTAGTACGTACCCTTTTGAAGACCGCCAACGGCGGTCATCCAGAGCTCGTCCGGCAATGGAGCTGTAGGCAGCTGGAAGGAAGTACTAGCCCCTCCCTCTGCTGGCACACTAGCAGCAGCAGCCGCCTCCTCTTGTAGCCGAACAAACTCGGCCTAGAACAATGTTTGCTAACGTACAAGTGTTTGCTAAAGTCTATATTGATATCTATTTTCCTATTTTCTAAATTATAGTAAGTTAATATAAAGAACAGAACGTACATATGCCTGCGTCGCCCTCTCGTCAATGAACTCTCCAGCCCTCCGATGGGTGACCAGGAAGACGGTCACCATGTTGGGATCCTCACCCTTTTTTACCTGTTAAAATATATTATCTATTATTAGTATTAAACATTCTATCCAAATATATATAAAATGATGTCCGTCATAGAAAACGTACCAGACGATGAAAATGCTCCATCATCGGAATGGAGCCACCACACCACTTATCGGCGCTCGATCGTACCACCTTGGCCTTGTCAGACCGCTCCTGGTACATGGCCTCGTCGAATCTAGCCTTCATCGCAGTCCACTGCTCTGGCGTGATCCAACTGTGGATCGGCTTTTCGGAGCGATCACGAGACTTTTGGTCGTGGATCGCATCACGGATGAGCTTGCCTGCGACGACAGAAAATTGGCCCTCGATCTTCGTCGCCCGGTGTGGTGGATAGAAATTGGTCCTATACAAGAAGTAAAATAGAAAAGTTGTCTGATATACACAAATTATTATTAAAATTTAAAAATAAATAAATTTTTTACCTTGAAGTGGGTGAACCAAAAGGCCTTCCTATCTGCGGGAGCATCTGAGTAGTTAATCCAAGGCCCACCATAGTTCTGTCTCAGAAATACCTCCAGCTGTCTCTGTACTGCAGGAGACCGATATCTATACAATAATAATTTTCATAAATATATATGTACATATAATCATTTGAGAAATATATATTAACTAATTGACTTACTTCGTAGGCCCGTCCGTCCAAATCTCCATACGCGTCTCGTCCGGGGGTGCGCATGGAGGGTCGCTCTCACCTCCTGCCTGGGCAGGATCAGTCTGATCGCCGTCCTCCATATGGTCGGCTTTGGCTCCCTCCATGGAGCCGTCGGCAGGAGGAATGCTAGACGCGGGATCAGGAATGCTGGACGCGGGATCAGGAATGCTGGATGCAGGATCATGAATGCTGGACGACGAGGAAGGAGTCCCCAACCTGCTGGAACTGCCCTGTTCCGATAATGGACCAGAAACAGAACGGTATAATGGCATACTCGGAGATAAGGATGAGGGTACATAATCTCCATCCCCAGCCCGGGGCAAACGGGACTGCCTAATATAAAATCCTTCGCGTCGTCCAGAAGGTCTAGTCATACCTGATAATAACATATGACAATAAAACAAAAATATATATTTATATGATAGACATCACATATTTTTGAAAAATATCATAGTCACAGATAAAAGTGTCACTAAAGTGCCACAGATTTATATGATAAAAGTGTCACTAAAGTGTTAAATATGATGATAAAACAACATACAGATTTAATCCTCTTCTGAAAATTTATCTAGTTCGTTTAGCTCATCAACTTCTTCTTCTTCTTCTTCTTCTTCTTCTTCTTCTTCTTCTTCTTCTTCTTCCTCCTCTACATCTTCACTTTCATCTGCATCTTCCTCTTCAGATAATTCTACTTCTTCTACACAATTAGATGTGTAATGAGGAACTTCCGTCGTGCCCACTTCTATAATATTTGTTACAAGAGGTAGTTCATCCTCTTGATAAGCTATATCGTCAACCTCAAAGGTATTTCTAGCTTTGGTCTTGCATACTGCCCACCAGTCCGACCTTGTTGTTTCCCGTTTAGGATAACTTGTGAAGTACACGAGCTGAGCCTGATTTGATAGGACAAATGGTTTATAGGCTTGATGTCGACGCCGATAGTTTATATCCACAAGACCGTGCTTGTCTACTTTCCAATCTTGACCTTCAATCAGATCGAACCAATCACACCTGAATAACACAATCTTAGCAGGCTCTATTCCATAACTATATGTCAGCTCTACGATCTCCCGTAGCACGCCATAGAAATCGTTGTCCGCATCAACATCTTTGTAGTTCGAATATCTGATACACAAACAGCTGTTTTTGGTGGAGTCGAGATCCACAAAGTTGTCTATGATCGGGCAAGTTGTTGACTTGAACCTAAATCCATTAACACAGTAGCTTGGCCATATTTTGGCAGCATAAATTGGTCCCTTGGCTAGCGTTCAAATAGACTCATTCTCAAGTCTTGCGTATGGACGATCGACCTAAATACCATGAAAAAAGAAATTAAGCTCATTCTCAATCAAGTGCATATACAGAAAGGTAATTACAGAGTTCTCAAGTCTTACATATGCACTCAACCATGATGGAAAATAACGTCTCATTTCTTGTTCTAGTTCTTCTTCTGTTATGTGTGGCCTACCTGACCTCGCATCATCATTAAATATGCTAAAAATAATATCTTTCAATTAATATAATAGTATAATAATTAACACTATCAAAATAATGTAGACGTATTAATTACTTACCCTTCCAGTTTCTCTACTTCCTTCTCATCGCAGTTCAGTAATACATACACCTGAGCATCCTTTAGCTCATCATCGTTCATATATCGCTTCTTTATTTTACCCGATGGCTTTCCTGGAGCATTGAATACCTTCAGTATTGTATTATTACATTCATGATCTCCGTCGTCGTTTCTGGAAGCTCTCGTTCTATTAGTTGCAACATGAGGCTTGAAATACATCGAATAAAAGTTTGTAATCTCCTCGAGAACATAAGCTTCACAAATAGAACCCTCGACCCGTGCCTTATTTTTTACCTTTCTTTTTAGGTGATTCAAATGTCGCTCGAACGGGTACATCCATCGATATTCGACGGGTCCACCAACATGTGCCTCATAGGATAGATGAATCGGCAAATACTCCATAGAGTCGAAGAATCCAGGAGGAAACACCCTCTCTAGCTTGTACAGTGTTACCGCAATGTCCTTCTCTTGCTTTTCTAGACGATCAACGAGCAATTTCTTAGAACAAAGATCCCTGAAGAATATGCTAAGCTCCGTCAATGGATCCCACACTGCCCGCGATAAGAATTTCCGAAATACAATTGGAATTAACCTCTCCATGAATACGTGACAGTCGTGGCTCTTCATACCCGTCAATTTGTTTTCCTTCGGATCGACACATTTTCTCATATTTGACACATATCCGTCTAGAAATTTTAGGCCCTGGATCCACCGACAAAGTCTCACTTTATCCTCCTTGTCCAGCAAGAAAATTGACTTCGGCAGAAACTATTTTCCATTCTGCTCTATCAAATGCAACGCAGGGCGTTTGCATATTTCTTCTAAGTCCAACCTGGCCTTGGGATTGTCTTTCGTTTTTCCCTTTACGTCCATCATAGTATTAATTATGTTATCAAACACATTCTTCTCAATATGCATTACATCAAGATTATGATTGATCAGATTGGTACTCCAGTATGACAGATCCCAGAATATGCTCCTCTTTGTCCAGTTATGATCTCTACCAAATCCATCGCACTTGTACCCAGTTGTAGGATCTTCGATAGCACTTGGAAAATCTTTAACCTCCTTCCATATCGTGGCTCTGCACCACATTGGCGGTGGATCACCCTTCTCTATAACGCCGGCACGGAATGCATTCCTGTTCCTTCGGAACGGATGATCTTTTGGCAGAAATTGCCGATGACAATCAAAGAAGCATGGTTTTCCTTCGTGTTTCAAGCGGAAAGCCTTACTACGGTCCATGCAATACGGACATGAGAGACGGCCATGAGTGCTCCATCCAGATAACATTCCATAGGCCAGAAAGTCGTTGATGGTCCACATAAGGGTTGCCTTCATCTGAAAATTCTGCTTCCTGGAAACATCGTACGTGTTAGCGCATACTTCCCATAACTGATTCAACTCATCTATCAAAGGCTGTAAGTACACGTCAATGTTCCACTTGGGATTGTTCGGACCAGAAATTATAACGGCTATGAACATGTACTGAGTCTTCATGCACATCCAAGGCGGTAGGTTATACGGAGTAACAATCACAGGCCAGTACGAATACTGGGATCCCGAAAGACGAAAAGGAGTAAAACCCTCAGAAGATAGTCCCAACCTGACATTGTGCGGATCTGAAGCAAAATCAAGATACACTCGATCAAAGTGCTTCCACGCTTCTCCATCGGATGGGTGATCCAACACTCCTTCAATCTGTTCTCGCTTGTGCCAACTCATATTTTCGGCCGTCTCTTTCACCATAAATAATCTTTGCAACCGCGACGTTAAAGGCAAGTAGTGCATTGAATCGGCCGGTCTTCTTGCACCGGTAGACCTTCCTGTACTAGTTGTCTTATAGCGATCAGCACCACAAAATCTGCACACATCTGTGTCATTGTCGTCTTTGTAGTACAACATGCATCCATTGCGACAGGAATCGATTTTGTCGTATCCCATCCAGAGCGATCTCACCATCCTCTTAGACCGGTAGAAGTCTTTAGGCAACTTAGCACCCGCCGGCAAGATCTCTATAATCAACTCCAATACTCGGTTGTAGCATTCTTGCGACATGTTATCTGACTTAATGCTCAACAGTCTTGTAACCACCTCCAACGGTGAATGATCCTCACAACCAGGATACAATAGAGTCCTTGCATTCTCCAGCAACTCCATGAACTGTGCAGCATCGGTGTTCGGTGCCTCCTCAGGTGCATCATGAACGAAACTAGGCCCCGCGATATCAAAAACCATGTTCACGCACCCGTTGTCGTATGCATGATTATCTGAAATAAAATTAGGTCCCATATGCATATACGGCTCAACATAAGGTCCGGTTCTGATGCTAAAGATACAAGTTCTTCGTGTACGGTTCACTGATAGTAATTAGGCGTGAAACCCCTCGAGTACAAATGATATGTCACTTCCACATCTGGATAATATTTCACGTTATGACATTTCACACATGGACACTTAATTTTGGTGCCGTCCATGTACTGAGGGAGCGCCTTAGCAAACTGCAGGAACTGCTCTACTTTCGCTATGTATTCATCCCGCACACCATACATATCATTAGGACGACGATTGTACATCCATGAACGATTCCGCAAGTAGTAATTCATATCCATTTGGAAATAATTCTGCAAAGATGGACACACATGTTCAGCACAGTAACTAGTCAAACTGGGTGAAGTTGAGTTGACTAAGTCAATATCTTGGATAAACTAGTCAAACTGGGTGAAGTTGACTAAGTCTAGGCAATTATCCTTCACTAGACATAGACAAGGAAGAAATACCGATATTTGCAGTGTCCGAACTTCCTACTGTATATTACAGTAGAGAGACATGGTAACCGTGTGTAGGGGTGCAACTCGGGCGGGGCATGGCTCTGTCTACCTGAGCTCACTGCCTACAGGGTAGTGTACATGAGTAGTGTACATGACCTATTAGCCTATGCTCCAAGCCAATTCCTCTACTCGACTTGATATCATATCCTCTTCATATCAGATATTTGATACCAAGATAGGAAATGTTGACAGATACTTGATTCTAAAATTCCCCCCTTTACCTATCAACTGATACCAACTGATATTAGTTTCCATTGGTCGAATACCCATGTACTTCCACACCATTTTACTCATCAAGTTAACCATTTCTAACCCTATGCATAGTCAGTCACCTATTTTAGAAACCTATACATAGTTAAAGACCTGTTTCTAACCCTATACACAGTCAGTCAGTCACCTGTTTTAGAAACCTATGCACAGTTAGTCACCAGTCAGTCACCTGTTTTAGAAACCTATACATAGTTAGAAACCTATACATAGTTAAAAACCCTATGCAAACAAAAAGACTATAGTCCGCATCAATCTCCTCTCTTTTGGGTTAGGATCTTAAGTGGCCTAGTCATGCTGCATATTATTTGGTCACGATTGGTTCGCAAAATCAAAGTAAAAGTCATTCATATTTTGGAATTTGAATATCAAACGAGACTTTTATGGAAATAGCAATCATAACAAAATATTTATGCTTTGTTTTAAGATTGATGTAACATTTTTTTCTTTCTTTTTAAACTCTCTCCCGGGCCTCGTTTGGTTTGCGTAATGGAAAAGGAAGAAAATTAATTCCTCGACATCTTATTTCTTTTTAAAAATTACAATTTTTATTGATTTTTTTTGATATTTAAAAATGTCAATGAATTTGAAAAGAAAAGTGTGCTTCAATTTGGAAAAGTGATTCCTTACTTGAATGGTTGTAATTACTTTCCTCCCTAATTTTTTTCCATTAAAAATTATTTTTCTTTACTCCTCAATTATTTTGACACCCAAACATAGAAAAGTAATTATTTTTCTTTCCCAATCCGATAATTCGACAAACCAAACGAGAAAAGTAAACCTAACTCAATATTGTTGTTGATTTTTCCTATAAGTCTACACTCAACATACTATCAAACATCGTCGGTGGACGTGTGTGTGTGTCCGTGTGTGTCTGTGTGTGTGTGTCCATGTGTGTGTGTGTGTGTGTGTCTCTGTGTGTGTGTGTGTCCGTGTGCGTGCGTCTGTCCGTGGGAGGGAGGAGGAGGAGGAGGGAGAGGAGTTAGGTTAGGGTTTATACCTGAGGAAGAGGAGGAGTAGCTCGGATTGGGGGAGGAGGAGCTCGAGGAGGAGGACCTCGACGGGGGGGAGGGGGGTAGGGGTCGCCGGAGGTGGAGGGAGTCGCCGGGAGGGTGGGAGGGAGTCGCCGGAGAGGGGAAGGAAATTTGAGATCGAAATTTCTAATTGTCGAGTGAGGGGGTAAAAGAAGCAGCGTGCCCTAAGTAAAAAAAGTTAGCGACGTCAATAGTAGACGTCGCTAAACATCACAAATATTTTAATATATGGCAAAATATATTAATATATGGCGACATATTTTAATAATATGTCGCTGAACGTCGCTATTCAGCGACGTAATACACCTAATGCCGCTGGACGTCACTATTCAGCGACGTTTTACGATGTCTGAAGATAGGAGTCGCTATATTACATATCTAGCGACGTAATTTTATTCCGTCGCTAAAATGCGTCGCTAATATAGCATATTTTAGTAGTGCGCCAACCTGGTCGATAACGCATTATGGCTCAAAGAAAGCCTATGGCTCAGAGACAGCCGTTAAGTTAAAATGATAAGACAATACGAAATGGTCGCGGACAACCCACTCGTATACGGGGGGAAGAGGAGAAATAAGAGATTCCTAGGGAAACGATCGGAGACATCGTGGCCGGCCTAGGCAGAATCATGGCTTACGGTGCCGGCTTGGGTGCGGGCTTGGCTACCCAAGAGACATAAGGCCGGGTATTTCAAAAGACTATGTCACGACCCGCACCCGTTTTTCGGATACGAAGCGTGTCCAAGCCCAGCCTACGCCGCAGTGTCGGCGGTAGAACGCTATCTAATATACTCAAGTCACGGCAATCTATTTATCTCATCCATAGAATAATAACGAATCAACCAAGATCAATGAAATACCAAAGAAACTGAATAATATAACTGAATGTATCCAAGATTCAATGTCACGTCCGGTGGACACAAATCCACTACCAATAGACGAAAAGAGAAATAAATACTTGAAATATACTATCTGAATACAACCTGCTAATCGAGACAACTTCTACGGTAAGGTAGTGCGGTCTGATGTTGACTCAACCCTCTCGTCTGCTCCTAACTCAAACTCGGATAACCTGAAGAGATCATCAGGTCCTCAAAAGAATAGCAAGATACAAAAAAACGAGCCTTTTTAACAGTTTATCATGCATAAAGAAAATTCAGAATAAACAAGTAAAACTAAGCAATGAATAAAATACGAATCTGTACACTGACTACACATAAATGAACTGTTGAACAAAGACGAGAGAACTCATGTCAAGATGTCAACGGATTACCAAATCGAATACTCAAACCCTCGCCCCTAGTGTGGACTCGCAAGTTTGAACAACTACTAACCCTCGCCCCTAGTGTGGACTCGCATGTTAGCTTCAAAAATCACCCTCGTCCCTAGTATGGACTCGCAGGTGCGGACAGATATCTACTAACCCTCGTCTCTAATGTGGACTCGCAGGTTAGCTTCAGAAATCACCCTCGTCCCTAGTGTGGACTCGCAGGTGTGGACCAGTAACTACTAACCCTCGCCCCTAATGTGGACTCGCAAGTTAGCTTCAAGATTTTAAGGCAAGAAGGTATAGCAGTTCAATTTATGACTTCTCGACCCATGACACGACTCAATCAAGACTCAAGTGAACACGTCCAATAAGACACATGGCCTATATAGCAATGATAAAGATATACAAGCAGGATATGAAAAGTACATGTCAACAATAATAAGAAAAACTGAATAATGAAAGAAAATGCATGTAAATAAAGTTGTGTAGAAAGGCAAGGTATACTTGCCTTTGGTCCTGAGCTGTGAGTACCGAGCACTGAGTCAAATCCAATGAACCTATTTGAAGCATATATAATAGGTTAATAAATGAGTTTGAGGACAATACCAATCTATCTTTATGTTATTAATCTCTAGGTTCTTACCACAACATCCACATCTTTCCACTCACTAGTAGGATACTTATCCAGCTATCCTATTCTTTCTTGCTAGTTAACTATTTGGGACCCCATATACCCATATATATTGGAACAGGTTATCCCTAAGCCATTACACATGCCTGTTTTACTCCCATGAATGAACTGCCATCTTATCCTAATACTTGATAACCAACCACCTTTGTTATAGCTAATCTTCCTAGTTTCCTCACACTAGGCTTTTCTAACCATTCCACCTATCTTGTTTGTAAGGGTATTGACTCCAAATTCGATTCCCTAGCTGCCATCTGAACAGAGGACATGAATTATCTCTAACAAGTCCAGTAAATGCAAATATTCAACTGATACTTGACATAGCAGGGGGTATGACATCGTGATGATAGTTTTCATTATATCGACAATATAACAGAATCAGTCTTAGTCTCTAATTTAGACCAATGCTCTATCCACACATACATATTCCAAGTCACAGGAAACAATGGCCGAACATACATTTTGATATACAAAATACCACTGACCCGAATGTCCCTACATATTTACAATTTTTCTTGATACAACATGCTAGCCCACCATTTAAAATACTGCTGCTACTACCCAATATTCCTAGTGTTTGCACTCATCTATCAGTCCCCTGTATTCAAGATATCTGGACACTCCCTGTATGGCTATACTCACACTGCCTTACCTGTGGGTCCTAGGTTGTCTCCTTACACCTGTACTCCCCTATCCTGGGCTGAGGTGCTGGTAGGAAATGGGCAGATGATTGATGCTATATTTTAGGAAGACAGAGGACTGATACCTACATTTTGTTGTTACTAACATCAAAGGAAAAGTTACAACCAACTAAGAGTGGACTGAAATATATACAGCAGATTAATCAATTGATTAGATTGTTCTCATGGTAATGCAGGGCATGACTAATTAGAATGCAGTGAGCTTCCACTGTAGTGGACAAGTCAAGGTACCAAAGTGCCTAAAATCAACTCACCAATATCCTATGTCCTGATACACTTGTACTAGGTTTATAGGCTATATTGAAAGGGCTTAACTTCAAATGAATGAACCATAATATAAATCCCCAACTGAACACATATACATATAGGTCTGTTTAATTTACATGATGGGGCTGACACTTAGAGTATTAGTCAAGGGTTCATCAATACTCAAGGGGCAGTTACTCCTATAGCTGGGCATCCCAAAAGGAAACTCAGAACTGAACACAATATAGGCAAATGTGGGAACACCAAGGCAGATCAGAGAATGCCTAATATGTAGAACATCACAAAATATCTGATACTCCACTAGGCATTACCTATATGCAGGACAATTCAACTGAACTGAATATATATATAGCATATTAATCAAATGGGCAGATTTCCCCTATGGGCCTGTACTAGGAAACTTATGGGTAGGTGTTGTGGGTACCTCCTTACAGTACCTACACTAGTATCCTACTGCCAGGCATGGGTACCATCCACATATCTATTTATGTACATATGGGTCCTCCCTGCTTTATACTTGTATAAATCGATTCAGTCATGCAACATGTCTAAGTGTCCAACTGATGCAGCAAGGGTCATCACCAATATCCCAGAATATATGTACACCTGTCTACACATGCCCCTACCAGTCAAAACAAAAATTCTCTTTATCTACAATAACAAGTAAATATTTGTTCATGTGTACAATTAATCATTCACAGTACAACTTGGACACCACATCATATTGATTTGCCCTTGGACTTGATAGCCTACCCATTGATTTAAGGCACCAGTCAACTACCCATTGCATATTTTCTACCCTCCCCATGCTTCCTCCTATCAGATCCCATACCAACTACTCCTAATCCTATGGTCTTTTATAGGCAGTGCTCGACTGGCACCTGTTCTTAATTGTAGTTAAGCCTACCTAAACCTGGAGCATTATCCTGATCTACCAAAACTTAGAGTTCCCCCTTGGGTATTGGCTGAACAACTAGTTATGTACTACATGCAGGGCACCATATGTCATACTCTAACTTTCTTAGTGTTTCCTACAAACAGGGTTAACTTGTTGCAGTGACCATACTTGCCATGGGTTGTTTCCTCTGAATACTGGAACATGGATAACCTATTGGTCTAAATTTTCCCTGGGAGCCCACACATGACATGTACCTCCCATCCTTTACCTATGGTTCATAAGGCTCTGACAGGCTTGGTGTGAAAGACTCCCCCTTAAACCTGGATACCTATCATGTCTGTATTTAATACCACCAGCTATTGCCCATCCCCTCATACTTAGAAGTTCTTAGGTACAAGGACCCCTGTCACCCCTTGCTTGACACGACACTTCCCTTACACAGTACTACATAATCCCTCTACTATCCCAATACTTTAAACCTGACAGTGTTTTCCACTCATGAATTAACCTAAACACCTATGCTACCATTTTTACAGAAACAAAACTCTACCAATAATCAAGAATTTAGCAATTGATTGAAGGGTGAGGAATTGCCTGTTTGAGAAATTTGAAAGCTATTATTGCTAACTCCCTTGCTTGAGCAGCAGCCTTCTTGAACTCCAGGGGCAGGAAAGATTAGGGTTTGCGGGGAAGGATGGGCAACGACTGCCATCTCCTCCTATTTGTACGAGTGTTTGATCCATTGGAGGAGATATGAAGGGTTTGGTTTGATTTTATCTAATGGTTTGGAGAGAGTTATCCTCAGTTTCAAACCGAAATTTAAACTCAAGATTTGTGTACTCGACTGAAGAGGGAATTTGAATAATGCCCTTTTTGCATTATGGCCCCTGCCATAACTTTTATTACTCCTTTGGACTTTTATTGATATTTCAATAAAACAAATGTAAAACACAACAAATATATGAGATAAATGAAATAAATAAATAAGAAAAAAAATATAAGAGGATAAAAATTTGGTAAAGGGGTTGACAGACTATCAAGATGTACCAGCCAGCACGCTATGATAGGTAAGAATACTAAGAGGAACATATCGAAAATGGCTTGTTATGCCATCGACCGGTGCATATAGATTAAGTAGGCTTGCTGGTGGCAATCCTCGTGCAAGTCCTTGCATTGAAACAAAGTAGTCTAAGTTAACTAAACAATTGAACAGTTGAGTGAACATGGAGAGCATAACACAACTGACCGGTTGAGTAGGTAGGAATATCCGAGGGAGAATGGTCATCGGAATGAGGCGTGTTCATAATGTATCTTTGTGAGCGGGAATACGTTGTAGAATTTGAGGCAAGGACACGCCCTCGACACTGAATGTTTACACGAACTACGTTAAGTTGTTATATATGAATTGTTGACTAACTTGGTTTACTTTGGACAGGGAAGATCGGACAGTAAGTATGGGTAAGTCGCGCATGTATTTCCATGCAAACACTTGAAAATGATAACACGAGATAGGCTTCAACGATATGCCATGAAACTGACCCTAAGGAAAGATTAGCAAGACAATTAACGATAGACTATACACAAAAGTAAATAGAACGTGTTCGGTAATGATAGCATTGTGGGCGAGCTAGCCTCGCCACCAGTGCATAACAATGTACTG
The DNA here is from genome assembly GCA_029216955.1 of Iris pallida. Lineage (NCBI taxonomy): Eukaryota > Viridiplantae > Streptophyta > Magnoliopsida > Asparagales > Iridaceae > Iris > Iris pallida. The sequence continues at coordinate 1,135,194 of JANAVB010027997.1, forward strand.
GTAACCCCACAGTTTGCTTGCAGGATGTAGGAGACATCGTCGGGTGCGGAGCTTCCCTCGAACGTGCTAAGGCGCGGAGCTAACTCTGGAGCATTGCTGTCACGACCCGCACCCTAGAGTTAGGGCACGAGAAGTGGGTACGTCCAGCCTACGCCGCAGTGTCGACGGTAGAACGCTGTCCTAGGTCTCATGCATCTAACAGTATAAGGCTAAACAGTTTATACTCCCCGAATGGGGGTGACATAGCAGATACAGACTCAATTACATCTAAGGTAGAGCATGATAAGGATAGATAAAACATGAAATCCAAAAAAGGTACAACAGAGAGAAATCTAAGTGTTTAAGATACATAAATCCAAAAATACATCTCAAATCTCCAAACTCAGATACAATAATCCATAAAGTAAATACAACTCCAGATAATTGAAAATAGCTAACTAAACAACCTCTAATGTGTCTTCTCTAGGCTAGCAGGCAATCTCCAAGATATTTGTAAAATTTATCAACAGGTCCAGTCAGGACAGGAGCGAGTACAGTACATCTCAACAATATCATAACAGGTTAGGAAATATAAACATGCTAGAGAGTAAGATACAGGATCTGAAAAAATAACATGATGAAAAAGAGAGAGACTGTAAGTAAATAGCTACACTATATAGAGAACTATCAGTGACTAGTGATTCAGAGCACAAGATGGTTATGTAAACGGCACGATGTTGTACACGAGTAATCTACAAAGGTTGTACACGAGTAATCTACTGGATTGATTACATAACCACTTCTACTCCCCCGCCCCAATCAATACACAAGGATCTAGATATGATATGTTATTGCACACGAAGTATAGTCGCACACGAGATCATGTGAATACATAAATATACACGATTTCACACGATTTGTACACGAATGTCACGAATACAAGGAGTACACGATGCTCACAATAAAGTACACGAACACGAATGCCCGATGTATCCGCTAAGGGGATAACATCACACAACAAGATCCATATAGTACTAATCCGTGTTTCTAACGTGTCAGCATCATGTAAAGTAATCTAAAGCAGGAAATATAATCCTAAACAAGATATGAAATGATCAGAGAATGTACTCGCCTGATATCTGAATGTCCAAGGTAAAGATACTGTCCGAGGAGAGGTGTTTGGCTCCTAATTATAACAACACAAGTCACAACATGTCCAAAAGGGTAATATAAAGTACTACAATGCATTCTACATAAATCTAGGTCAAACTAGGCCAAAGTCAACCCTTGGTCAACTCTGGTCAACTGCACTAGTCAAACTAGGTCAAACTAGGTCATGTCCTAACCCAGCAAGTCTTACTAGGCCTAACCAAGACTATCCTAGCAAACACACATCAATACAAGGCTATACAAGCCAACATACACCCAACTCTATATAGCATGCAATTATTCAATACTCAAATAGGCAAGAATTCACATTGGATATACACTAGGTAATCTATTACTTTAAGCTATATATGTCTACACATATATACACATGCATATATTGGTATTCAACATTAGGTCTATAATCATGGTATTTCAAATGGTTATATAAACTTATATATTACAACACAATATGCTAACATATATATAATATACATACATATCTAAGTTAACTATATTCATAAATACTTATTTAAGAGGCTATGTGTGTGTATATGAACGTGACAAAGGGGCAAGTGAGGGTTAAATGGGCATACATAGTGTATACATATCAAAGAGTGTCAAAGTGTAAGTGAACAAAGTGTCAAGTGTGATAGTGTCAACTTAGTGTAAGGGGGTACATGAGGTAATATAGGATTTGTGTTAACATAGAACATTATATCTCATTAACTTGTATATTGCATACATTACATCTATTATTACACTACATTTATGCTTGCATTCATTCATCATTCATTTATTCTCTTGCACTACTATATGCACCATACATTACATACTATGGAACCTACATATTCATTACAAGCCATACTTATACATGCTTACATTAGATAGGATACTTACACCTCATACATCATTTATTTAACCATTTACTCATGCTTACATTCTCTATTTAATTACATAATGTATATACATTAACATGGGTTAAAATCAAATAGAACATCATATTACACACAAGGGTGCACAAAATACATATGCCGAATAGTAACTCCTGCTAATAATCAATACTGTACCATCTCAGTATGAACTAAAATCTAGGATTAAAGTATGTTATAGATCTATGTGTTAGCTTTCCGAAACTTCAAACGGATCGCGTTTTTGTTTCCGAAAATGCCCGGAATCGTGAAAACACCGAGAACGCGTTTGTCTTTCATACAGCTGACACTCAAATAATTCTCCAGAAAGTTACAGAAATAATTAGGCCTATTAATACATGTTTTTGGAAAGCTAACTTCAATACGCTTCTTTTAAAAAAACGGGAGATTAAACCGAGCTTTGAGCTAAAAGTTATGACATTTCGAAGTTAGAGCTGAGATTAAAAACGTGGATAAAAATCATGACGGATTTAGGTAGTTTGAGACAAAAGAACACAAGTATATAACATAATATATCAAGAACTCACTCTCTACACTAATATATATATATATAAGACACTATAGAACACATTTTCAATACAAAAATATGAGATTAAACATGTAATAATTTATTCATACATAACAACAACACATAGTGTGTCCAAATTTAGGATTTTCCCACATGGACACAACCACAATACAAAGGACACTCCTATGACCTCCAAATGGACACGAAATGGACACAAATGGAGATACAACCATGGGGATCATTCCTATGGGTTCAAAATAGACCTATATGCATGAGGAAATGAAAAGGAGAAGGGATTTATACCTTCCGGTAGATCGAATCGAAGAAAAGCCTTCCCGGAGCGACACCGACACGTAGAGATTCCAAAAGGACACGAACGAGCTCCGAATCCTCCCAAACTTGGGTAGCTTCCTCCTTGGCTAGAATGGAGAAGGAAAGAAGAAGATTTGGTGGTGAAATGGAAGGATTTGGTGGAGAAATTGCTAGGGATTGCTCTCTAGGAATTTGGGGAAGAACAAGAGAGAGAGTGTGGATGAGAATAATGAAATGAACTTGAGCCTATCCTCTCCCAAAGTGGCTGGCCATATGGGGCTATTTGTCCTATTATGGTAAGGTCCAAAATTCCCCCACTAACCTATTCTATGAGTATTAGGAAAGGGCTAATTGGTTGGGGCTAAATTAGTCATTCTAAAGTCTCTAATCACGTTAACCTTATCCATAATAATTAGTCTAACCTCTAAATAAAATATTTCTATCATGTGGACTAAAATTAATATCATGTGGGCCATGCCTAACTAGTGTGTGGGTCCCACTAGAGTCAAACTACCCCCGGCGTTACAAGTCAGATTGAGATGAAATTCGAACCCGACTCAAATAACCCCAAACAATATCATAAATAATAAAATAATATCAAAATAATTCAAAGAGGTCAAATACAAAAATATCCTTAGGCCAAAAATGACATTAAAATATCATAATCACATGTTAGGCTCTAGGTCAAACGGTCTCTAGGGTTTCACTAGCAAAACGTCAAAACCACAAGTCATTAATTTAAATAATTTTAAAATGATTTAAAATTGCCAAAAATCATATCATGAATTAAATATCATTATTAAAATAATTATAAACACAAAATTTTGAAATTACCCTCATTTGGAAAACTGTGTGCCTCTACCCACCTTAGAAAAATTTCGTCCTCGAAATTTAAGATTGATAGTACTCCTTCTAGAGCCTCTAACCTACCCAATATCTAAGGTAACACTTCCTAACACTGGAATAATAAACAGACATCTAAATAGTGTTAATCTGTCTGTGTCGGGTGCAAATCAGCCTGGACACGCGTGCGTGCACTGGCTCGGGACTGTGTTGCTTCCCCTGCTACTCGGGGCCAACAACTTGCTGGACACGGCGACTCAGGCCATGCCATTTGGCGTGGGCCATGGGGCCATGACTGACACGAGGCCCTCCAAGTTGGAGAAGCTCTCGTGTCGTGTCGGAGGTGTTCTTCAGCCGCATTGGGTTGCACTGTCAGTTTCAGCCGTGTTTTTGTGCACTGATACGGGTGGTTTGACACGACACAGGGACACTTCGACCCAATACAGGATGACACGTAGGTAGCCCTATGAGTGGCGAACCTAGGGTTGTGGACACGTGGCTTGGTTTGATTTGTGTTGTGTACACGAGACTCGTGCACATGCGCACGAGGACACAGCACCTTAGGCACTGTTTTGGTGCACTGTTGTGTGGACACATTTGTGTCCAATTTCATGGACACAAACAAGTTGTGTAGCATGCACTAATTACAAATATTAGTTACCAACCTCTGAATTTACATCTTAAATCCATTTCATTAATAAATTGCCATTTTCTCCATTTCCTGAAACTTAGTATCAGTCATGTACTTCCAGTTTGTGAATTTGAGTTTTGATTGATAAATGAACTTGAAAATCATTATTAATTCCATGTTTTTAAAGCTCAATTTTGTTCTCCTATGTTTGATCTAACTGTGGGTTGAGTTTTGTTTGTTTTGGTTGTGTTTTGAATGAGAAATGGGATTGGTTGTAAATAGTATGTTGACAGTTCAAAATCTTAGAACACTGTGTACTGGAGTACACTGGTAAAAGCTGGGAATTCTCAGGAATTGGGTTGTTCTCAAAACCTGAGAATGCCATGATAAGTTAGCTATTTGTTCAGGTATTACACCTGAGTTGTTTGGACTGAAACTGAGATTTCAGTTTTCATAAACTGTTGATGCAAGAAGTAATCTCCTTTCCCTTCCTTTACAGTCCTTTAATTGTTTTGCACTCTTCACAACCTGGCATTTCCTACACTTCAGTATCACACACACATTTCCTCCTCGCTTCTTGTATTTTCCTGAACACAGTTGACACTTCTCACTAATAATTCCTGCACACACTGTCACATTTGTATATTCCTGCACTTTGCCATGTATACACACTATTTTGCTCTTCACTTTTTCACTGTCACCTATATTCCTGTACACCACCCTCCCACACATTGCTATTTCCTGCAACAGTGACACACACTCACAGCTCACCCATGCTTTACAGTCACTCACACACACACACATGCTCTTTCTCTCTATGTACATATCTATGTATATATTATATATATATATGAATATAATATATGTATGTATATATGACATGTGTAAATCTATTTATGTATGAAAATCATATATGTAAGTATTGTACATACAAAATAGGTGGCTTACTCATGTGTGTGTTTATGAATGGAGTCTATATATATATCTATATGTATACATATATGGAAATTGGTCAAGTGAGTGTGATATGTGTATATAGCCTATGGCCTGTATATGAGCCTAGTTTGGCTTGTACAGCTTTATTAGACCTAGCTAGTTGAGTTTAGCCTAGTTTAGACAAGGTTGACCTAGTTTGACTTCTAGGGTTGACCAAAGTTGACCAAGAGTTGACTTTGGCCTAGATTGACTTAGAATCATGTAGAATGCATAGTAGGACTCCATTTCACTATTCTGGACTTGTTGTGACTTGTGCTGTTCTGTTTAGGAGCCAGACACCACTCCTTAGACAATACGATTCATATCGGACACTCAGATACAGGCGAGTACATTTTCTGATCATTTCATATCTTGCTTAGAATTATTTCCTGCAGTAGATTACTTTACTTGTACTGTCACGACGGTCACACGGATTGGTACTATATGGATCCTTTCTTGAGATGTTATCCTTATGGAGCATCGGGTACTACGTGTTCTGTGCGTTTCACTTACATGGCGTATCACTATGCTTCTTGGTTCTTTGATCAGTTACGACATATACTCTTATGATCGTAGAGTCTTCCTAGAATCTTACACTGTTGGATAACCCCCAGAATCACCTATTTATGGGCATCCATGTATCACCCTACGGGGCCTTGCATGGAATCATATAACATAACCTGGCTGGATCCTTGTGTATTGATTGGGGGGTACGGGGGAGTAGAATTGGACATGTGAATAATACCCCAGTAGTATCTTATCAGAATCACTTCCCTAGTATCTCATCAGAATCTCCTATGCCATTTACATGTCTATATTGTACTCTGACTCACTAGTCACTGCTAGTTCTCTATGTATAGTAGATATTCTATTACATCTCTTCCTGTTTACATACTGCTTTTCTTTCAGTACCTGTATCTTATTTTACTGCATGTTCACATTTTCTAACCTGCTATGAATTGTTGAGATGTACTGTGCTCGCTCCTGTCCTGACTGGACCTGTTGAAAATATTACAGAGGACGAGGAGGAGGCTTGCCTGGACACATACTACGGGGCAGCCCTAGATGACACCTGTGAGCTGGACCCTCAGGAGGATCCAGCAGTAGCTGAGGATCTTCCCCCGACTGCCTAGACTAGATAGTTAGGCTTTTATCTTTATGTAGTTGGATCATATTTTAGCTAGACTCTTTATTTGGAGATCAGTTTGTATATTCTTTCATGCTGTAGCTGAGTTTGTATTTCTCTGGATATTTTTGGGATTATCTTAGACTATTTCATCTCTTTATTCTCTTGAGTTCTATTTCATATCGTGCTATCTCTTCCTTAGCTGTGATTGAGTTGTTATTACTATGTTACCCCCGTTCGGGGAGTATAAACTGTTTAGAGATAAACTGTTAGATGTTGAGACCTAGGACAACGTTCTACCGCCGACACTGCGGCGTAGGCTGGACGTATTCACGTCTCGTGCCCTTACTCTAGGGTGTGGGTTGTGACACAATCTAGGAATACCTCCAATACTGCTCTGCTGTACGGCGGTAATAGAACTTCAATAAAATATGGACTGGAACCTATATCCAAGGGACTGGACCTATTTTAAAGTGGTCTTAACTAAGGATGAAAAGGAACTGATCACAGGCTATAGGTATGCTCAAACTATTATCTTCCTATTAACCATCTATTAATACATTCTATTACCATAGGAACGATGCATTACTAAGACATATAGGCCCCTATCTCTCATAACACATTTATACTCACCAAAAGACTAGTACATCCTATCAAGGCTGATACTATAATCTCTCATAAATCTCATAAGCTACATGTTTATAGACACACATCCCCACATCAAGGACTAACCTATATATATCTACAACTGATACTAATAGGGTGACGTCCCTATTTCCCAACAATCAAGGTCTAAATTTTTTTTAATTCATACAATTTGAAGGAATAGTATACAAGGTCAGGGCATACCGTAGCAGTTGGAAGTCTCACCTAGGTACACTAATCATTCTAGGTCAAAACAGTACTATGGTATCAACACACAAATAATCTAGGGTGTCCTAATTGGAAAGGTAAGGGAACAACAATCATCAAGGTTGTAGGGCTGTCTACCATCCTATATAAAAATTGGTCATTAACAAGCAACTAAGAAATTATTAAAAGGTTACTACTCCATAAAATGGCAAAAATTAAAAATTTAGGCACAACAAATCACAAATAGATTTTTGTCTTGACACGATCTAAGTTGATCAATTTTGGGATAAAACGAGATTTGGACAAGAAGGGAAATCAATGAAATCAAAGTATGAGCACGAGCATCCAATGATGGAGGTTCAGGTCATGATTAAATTTAATTCGACTGAGTACGAATACGAGGTTCATAGGCGATAAAAAGATTTCAAGGAGAATTGTCAAGGTTGTCGCGAATGAGACTCTAGGGTCAAGTTTAACTATGTCTCCATTCTCGTAGATTGATACATGAAAAAGCGAACCAAAGTGCAATAGGTTGATCAGACCATCATGTACCGGTTCTGATTAGACAATATGTTAGTGGGTGGCCACCCAATAAAATATGTCATGACCAAGCTCGAAAATAGATAAGCTTGCAAAACTAAGGCTAATTTAGCAGCACAAGATATAATGGTGGTAATGATGAAAGAAATTACATAGTCCAAGTTTCTTAACCAACGGGTCAAGTAATCAGATAAGGTACAAGGTTAAGCATCTAAGGAAACAAGCAGAACACCATCACATGTCGGGTCGAAAGAATTGAGTCAAGGCTGGATTTCTAATTGAAATAAGAAGAAATTTAGTATAATGGTAGAGGTTATAGTTTAGCCAGTTGACCAGAAAATCATATCAAGAAAATAGAGTACAAGAAGACGGGTTTTAGTGGGACATGATATACCTACACGAAGGTGAGCTCGTCTAGGTCTTGCATATAAGATTTGTTGGAGGGTAACAGCTAGTATTACATTCCGAATATCAAAGTCACGATAAGGAACGTCAAGGATCTCAATTAGAAAGTGGGAGTTCAAGAGGTGGTAATTAATGCACAAAAATAATGAAGATCGAGTTAGTCATCTGCTTCTGATACTCTTAAGTTCATCTGGTCATAACTTGCCAATCATATCTTTACCTCACCAGTCTCCATATGAAAATTTAACCTTTACTTAAACCCTTACCATGACGACCGTAGGCAATTCCCAATTTCCAAATATCACTCTTGAAGCACAGCCCTCACATTTAGGAATCAACATTAACCATTTATTTAAAATTTCAAGTTCTTTCACCTTGTCTTAAATTTGACCCAAAACCTCTAAATCCCGTTTACGAATTCCTTGAACTTGTTCAAATTGTTCTCCTCGTATTATTTAATTTAAATCTCTAGGCCTTACAAAACTTATCATCCATTATAAAATTAACTTCCGTATTTTCTTCGACATACACCCTTGAATATTATTCTCCTAAAAATATTTCACAACAATCTCTAAACTTCCATAACTTTGTGTTCTCTCTATCCCTAGTCATTTCCTCGCAACATCTTGTTTAATATCCTTATTAAACACAATTAACTTCTCTTTTCCATTACTAACCTTCTACATAGCCTCAGTGTAAAAGTTTTTCCCAGAATCAATAACCAAGATTTTCTAAGTTCTCAAAACTAGGTTGACATCTGATATCCTCATTAGTTTTGAATACACCTATAAACTATCTCATAACCCCAAAATTTCTCTAAATGTAATTGTTTCCAGATTGGCAGTATACATCTCTTTATTCTATTCGAGACCTTTACCACATTTTTATCTCAAGTTTCCATATGGAACACTCCACATTTGATTTCCTTTAGATCATCATAAAATAACCAGTTACGTCTTCTCTGAGCTACATAATTTACGTCACTTCCTTAGCCTTCCCTATGCAAAAGGTACGAAGATTCAAGGGTTTCGAAGTACATCTGGTAGGGACGACAAGATATAGGTAATTAATGTAATGAGACAGAGTTTAAGATAAGAGGTAAATAAGAATGCAAGGAAATAATGGCGAGAAAGAATAATGAAGATATGTTCCTTCTCATCGGTTCAAACGAGAGGAACCCATCAAGCTTAAATTCAATAGCAAGGAATGAGGGTGAATCCAAACAAGAGGAAAAGGAATTCCAATTAAAGTTCAAAATGAGTTTCTCAGGGGTCGTCCCAGAAATCTCTCAAAGAATCCTAAGTATGATTGAGTACCTTGGATTTGAAAATATTAATCTAAATACAAAATTAGATCAACAACTCAATTTTTTTTATCAAAATCATCAACTAATACCAGGATTCAAAGTTCTACAATGAATCCACAAAATCAAATTCAAATCAAGGAAAAAGGTGAATCAAAACAAGAAAAAGAAGTTTAAATCGGAATTTAAAATGATTCTCAAGGGTCATCCAAGGAATCTCTCAAGGAATCCTAACAATGATTGAGTATCCTCTCATCCTAACACCTTAATTTATATATATCCTATAGCAGGCTCGTAGTAGTACAACTAAGTCATTGCGCTACTACAAAATCGCACTAATGCGAATCTTGACCTGCATGGGCCACCACTAAAAACGTGTCACGATCCGCACCCTAGAGTTAGGACACGAGAAGTAGGTACGTCCAGCCTACGCCGCAGTGTCGGCGGTAGAACGCTGTCCTAGGTCTCATGCATCTAACAGTATAAGGCTAAACAGTTTATACTCCCCGAATGGGGGTGACATAGCAGATACAGACTCAATTACATCTAAGGTAGAGCATGATAAGGATAGATAAAACATGAAATCCAAAAGAGGTACAACAGAGAGAAATCTAAGTGTCTAAGATACACAAATCCAAAAATACATCTCAAATCTCCAAACTCAGATACAATAATCCATAAAGTAAATACAACTCCAGACAATTGAAAATAGCTAACTAAACAACCTCTAATGTGTCTCCTCTAGGCTAGCAGGCAATCTCCAAGATATCTATAAAATTTATCAACAGGTCCAGTCAGGACAGGAGCAAGTACAGTACATCTCAACAATATCATAACAGGTTAGGAAATATAAACATGCTAGAGAGTAAGATACAGGATCTGAAAAAATAACATGATAAAAAAGAGAGAGACTGTAAGTAAATAGCTACACTATATAGAGAACTAATAGTGACTAGTGATTCAGAGCACAAGATGGTTATGTAAATGGCACGATGTTGTACACGAGTAATCTACAGAGGTTGTACACGAGTAATCTACTGGATTGATTACATAACCACTTCTACTCTCCCGCCCCAATCAATACACAAGGATCTAGATATGATATGTTATTGCACACGAAGTATAGTCGCACACGAGATCATGTGAATACATGAATATACACGATTTCACACAATTTGTACACGAATGTCACGAATACAAGGAGTACACGATGCTCACGATAAAGTACACGAACACGAATATTCGATGTATCCGTTAAGGGGATAACATCGCACAACAAGATCCATCTAGTACTAATCCGTGTTTCCAACGTGTCAGCATCATGTAAAGTAATCTAAAGCAGGAAATATAATCCTAAACAAGATATGAAATAATCAGAGAATGTACTCGTCTGATATCTGAATGTCCAAGGTAAAGATACTGTCCGAGGAGAGGTGTCTGGCTCCTAATTATAACAACACAAGTCACAACATGTCCAAAAGGGTAATATAAAGTACTACAATGCATTCTACATGAATCTAGGTCAAACTAGGCCAAAGTCAACCCTTGGTCAACTCTGGTCAACTGTACTAGTCAAACTAGGTCAAACTAGGTCATGTCCTAACCCAGCAAGTCTTACTAGGCCTAACCAAGACTATCCTAGCAAGCACACATCAATACAAGGCTATACAAGCCAACATACACCCAACTATATATATCATGCAATTATTCAATACTCAAATATGCAAGAATTCACATTGGATATACACTAGGTAATCTATTACTTTAAGCTATATATGTCTACACATATATACACATGCATATATTGGTATTCAACATTAGGTCTATAATCATGGCATTTCAAATGGTTATATAAACTTATATATTACAACACAATATGCTAACATATATATAATATACATACATAGCTAAGTTAACTATATTCATAAATACTTATTTAAGAGGCTATGTGTGTGTATGTGAACATGACAAAGGGGCAAGTGAGGGTTAAATGGGCATACCTAGTGTATACGTATCAAAGAGTGTCAAAGTGTAAGTGAACAAAGTGTCAAGTGTAATAGTGTCAACTTAGTGTAAGGGGGTACATGAGGTAATATAGGATTTGTGTTAACATAGAATATTATATCTCGTTAACTTGTATATTGCATACATTACATCTATTATTACACTACATTCATGCTTGCATTCATTCATCATTCATTTATTCTCTTGCACTACTATATGCACCATACATTACATACTATGGAACCTACATATTCATTACAAGCCATACTTATACATGCTTACATTAGATAGGATACTTATACCTCATACATCATTTATTTAACCATTTACTCATGCTTGCATTCTCTATTTAATTACATAATGTATATACATTAACATGGGTTAAATCAAATAGAACATCATATTACACACAAGGGTGCACAAAATACATATGCCAAATAGTAACTCCTACTAATAATCAATACTGTACCATCTCAGCATGAATTAAAATCTAGGATTAATGTATGTTATAGATCTATGTGTTAGCTTTCCGAAACTTCAAACGGATCGCATTTTCGTTTCCGAAAACTCCCGGAATCGCGAAAACACCGAGAACGCGTTTGTCTTTCGTACAGCTGACACTCAAATAATTCTCCAGAAAGTTACAGAAAGAATTAGGCCTAATAATACATGTTTTTGGAAAGCTAACTTCAATACGCTTCTTTTAAAAAAACGGGAGATTAAACCGAGCTTTGAGCTAAAAGTTATGACATTTCTAAGTTAGGGCTGAAATTAAAAACGTGGATAAAAATCATGACGGATTTAGGTAGTTTGAGACAAAAGAACACAAGTATATAACATAATATATCAAGAACTCACTCTCTACACTAATATATATATATGAGACACTATAGAACACATCTCCAATACAAAAATATGAGATTAAACATGTAATAATTCATTCATACATAACAACAACACATAGTGTGTCCAAATTTAGAATTTTCCCACATGGACACAACCACAACACAAAGGACACTCCTATGACCTCCAAATGGACACGAAATGGACACAAATGGAGATACAACTATGGGGGTCATTCCTTTGGGTTCAAAATAGACCTATATGCATGAGGAAATGAAAAGGAGAAGGGATTTATACCTTCCGGTAGATCAAATCGAAGAAAAGCCTTCCCGGAGCGACACCGACACGTAGAGATTCCAAAAGGACACGAACGAGCTCCGAATCCTCCCAAACTTGGGTAGCTTCCTCCTTGGCTAGAATGGAGAAGGAAAGAAGAAGATTTGGTGGTGAAATGGAAGGATTTGGTGGAGAAATTGCTAGGGATTGCTCTCTAGGAATTTGGGAAAGAACAAGAGAGAGAGTGTTGATGAGAATAATGAAATGAACTTGAGCCTATCCTCTCCCAAAGTGGCTGGCCATATGGGGCTATTTGTCCTATTATGATAAGGTCCAAAATTCCCCCACTAACCTATTCTATGAGTATTAGGAAAGGGCTAATTGGTTGGGGCTAAATTAGTCATTCTAAAGTCTCTAATCACATTAACCTTATCCATAATAATTAGTCTAACCTCTAACTAAAATATTTCTATCATGTGGTCTAAAATTAATATCATATGGGCCATGCCTAACTAGTGTGTGGGTCCCACTAGAGTCAAACTACCCCCTGCGTTATAAGTCAGATTGAGATAAAATTCAAACCCGACTCAAATAACCCCAAACAATATCATAAATAATAAAATAATATCAAAATAATTCAAAGAGGTCAAATACAAAAATATCCTTAGGCCAAAAATGACATTAAAATATCATAATCACATGGTTAGGCTCTAGGTCAAACTGTCTCTAGGGTTTCACTAGCAAAACGTCAAAACCACAAGTCATTAATTTAAATAATTTTAAAATGATTTAAAATTGCCAAAAATCATATCATGAATTAAATATTATTATTAAAATAATTATAAACACGAAATTTTGAAATTACCCTCATTTGGAAAACTGGGTGCTACAACTCTACCCACCTTAGAAAAATTTTGTCCTCAAAATTTAAGATTGATAGTACTCCTTCTAGAGCCTCTAACCTACCCAATATCTAAGGTAACACTTCCTAACACTGGAATAATAAACAGACATCTAAATAGTGTCAATCTGTCTGTGTCGGGTGCAAATCAGCCTGGACATGCGTGCGTGCACTGGCTCGGGACTGTGTTGCTTCCCCTGCTACTCGGGGCCAACAACTCGCTGGACACGGCGACTCAGGCCATGCCATTTGGCGTGGGCCATGGGGCCATGACTGACATGAGGCCCTCCAAGTTGGAGAAGCTCTCGTGTCGTGTCGGAGGTGTTCTCCAGCCACATTGGGTTGCACTGTCAGTTTCAGCCGTATTTTTGTGCACTGATACGGGTGGTTTGACACGACACAGGGACACTTCAACCCAATACAGGATGACACGTGGGTAGCCCTATGAGTGGCGAACCTAGGGTTGTGGACACGTGGCTTGGTTTGATCTGTGTTGTGTACACAAGACTCGTGCACACGTGCACGAGGACACAGCACCTTAGGCACTGTTTTGGTGCACTGTTGTGTGGACACGTTTGTGTCCAATTTGATGGACACAAACAAGTTGTGTAGCATGCACTAATTGTAAATATTAGTTACCAACCTCTGAATTTACATCTTAAATCCATTTTATTAATAAATTGCCATTTTCTCCATTTCCTGAAACTTAGTATCAGTCATGTACTTCCAGTTTGTGAATTTGAGTTTTGATTGATAAATGAACTTGCAAATCATTATTAATTCCATGTTTTTAAAGCTCAATTTTGTTCTCCTATGTTTGATCTAACTGTGGGTTGAGTTTTGTTTGTTTTGGTTGTGTTTTGAATGAGAAATGGGATTGGTTGTAAATAGTATGTTGACAGTTCAAAATCTTAGAACACTGTGTACTGGAGTACACTGGTAAAAGCTGGGAATTCTCAGGAATTGGGTTGTTCTCAAAACCTGAGAATGCCATGATAAGTTAGCTATTTGTTCAGGTATTACACCTGAGTTGTTTGGACTGAAACTGAGATTTCAGTTTTCATAAACTGTTGATGCAGGAAGTAATCTCCTTTCCCTTCCTTTACAGTCCTTTAATTGTTTTGCACTCTTCATAACCTGGCATTTCCTACACTCCAGTATCACACACACATTTCCTCCTCACTGCTTGTATTTTCCTGAACGCAGTTGACACTTCTCACTAATAATTCCTGCACACACTGTCACATTTGTATATTCCTGCACTTTGCCATGTACACACACTATTTTTCTCTTCACTTTTTCACTGTCACCTATATTCTTGTACACCACCCTCCCACACATTGCTATTTCCTGCAACAGTGACACACACCCACAGCTCACCCATGCTTCATAGTCACTCACACACGTACATGCTCTTTCTCTCTATGTACATATCTATGTATATATATTTTTTTTTTACATATCTATGTATATATTATATATATATATATGAATATAATATATGTATGTATATATGACATGTGTAAATCTATTTATGTATGAAAATCATATATGTAAGTATTGTACATGCAAAATAGGTGGCTTACTCATGTGTGTGTTTATGAATGGAGTCTATATATATATATATATATATATATATATATATATATATATATATATATCTATATGTATACATATATGGAAATTGGTCAAGTGAGTGTGATATGTGTATATAGCCTATGGCCTGTATATGAGCCTAGTTTGGCTTGTACAGCTTTATTAGACCTAGCTAGTTGAGTTTAGCCTAGTTTAGACAAGGTTGACCTAGTTTGACTTCTAGGGTTGACCAAAGTTGACCAAGAGTTGACTTTGGCCTAGATTGACTTAGAATCATGTAGAATGTATAATAGGACTCCATTTCACTATTCTGGACTTGTTGTGACTTGTGCTGTTCTGTTTAGGAGCCAGACACCACTCCTTGGACAGTACGATTCATATCGGACACTCAGATACAGGCGAGTACATTCTCTGATCATTTCATATCTTGCTTAGAATTATTTCCTGCAGTAGATTACTTTACTTGTACTGTCACAACGGTCACACGGATTGGTACTATATGGATCCTTTCTTGAGATGTTATCCTTATGGAGCATCGGGTACTACGTGTTCTGTGCGTTTCACTTACATGGCGTATCACTATGCTTCTTGGTTCCGCTGCAAATGGGGACACTCTGTGCGACTCTGTGACCTAGCTCAAATTGACCGTTTTTGGACTTGGCTTTGCACGAGAGCAACTTAGTCTCGTACGTCATCACGCCTTAGCGAGGACGATCGCTCCTACGGAAGTAGGGCGTGACATGCGCGAAGTCGCACAGGTTCTCGACGAGGTCGGAGAGGGGTGGTGGCGCTAGGGCCCGGCGAGGTCGGGGAGGGGGGCGGCGGAGGCACGCCGACGGCGGGGAGGGTGCATATACTGAAAACATATGGGGATACGGGAAAGAAGACAGGTATTTTGGTTAAAAAATGATCAAAGGGGTTGACCGTAAGTTAGGAACGAAAACCGTCAAAAGCGGAGGATACCTTACATTGTTGTAAACTTGTGGGGTGCACCTTGAATATGCAGAAATAAAGTGGGGTGCCACTCAAAATTTCTTTAAAAAAATACGTGTACAAAAATGTCTTACAAAATTCTAAAAACTTTTGAAATACTATGTAATCTGTTACAAAATGACATTCTGTTGCATTAAATATCGTCAACTAAATTCTACTATAACAGTACAAAATGACATTCCGTTGCATTAAATATCTGTTATTGAATGACATTATGTTCAACAAATAAACATGCTGCCAACAAATTCATATTTTATCAATAATAAAGCTGCCAACCACATGAAATACTGTCAACTTAAACCATTTTCAGCTTTGTCTTTTCATTTGCCACCCTTTGGTGACTGTGCCATATTTTCAACAAATAAAAGTCTGCTGCATTAAATGTTCCAGAAAAGTAATATGCTGACAACAACATTATTTTCAGAAATAAACTTGCTGCCAATAAAATTATTTCCTAGCATGAAAACTGCTGCAAACCAAAATTATTTTCCAGCAAGAAAACTGCTGCAAATAACATTAAATTCAAGCAATTTATGCAATTTTCAAGCTTTATTTTCTCATTGGCAACCCTTCGGTTATTGTGCATAACCTTGAAAAGGTAAGCCATCAACTATGATAACTGTTGGATTTCCAACTAATTTTAAATTCATTCATACTTCAAAGTGTCTATATATAGAGTGAAGAATGGATTGCACCATCACTATTTTGAACTGGCAGTAAAAATTCAACACCAATAATGGCACCTTTTTCTCACTAATTCGTGAGGTTAGTCCTGCGAAAACCTTCTGGAATTTGAAGGTTCGACTCATTCGTATGTACGAGGTACCCGGATACGGAGGGAAAGGGCAAACATACAGTCTTGAATGTGTTTTTCACGAGACTGAGGTAATTTTAATTTGCAACTGTTTATGATTAAAAAAGAACTTTTAAATTTTCATAAGTAATTTTAAATTTCGTTAAGTTTTCTTAAATAAGTAAAGCAAACATTTGTTAAATTTTCGTTAAATTTTATGAAAATAATGTAATCATTTGTTCTTGACGAAAATTATGTTTCAGAATTTTTTTAATTGTATATATATATATATATATATATATATATATATATATATATATATATATATATATATAATAAAAAGTATGTTTAGGTAAATTGTACATATTTATACAACTGTCATTTCAGAAGTAATTTTAAAGTTAATTAATAATGTTCACAAAAAAATTATTAATATTGTTCACAAAAAAGTTAATTGAAAATTAATTTGCAAGTGTTTATTATTATAAAATATATGTCATTTCAGAAGTAATTTTAAATTTCTTTAAATTTTCATAAATAAATAAAGAAATCATTTGTTAAATTTCTGTTAAATTTTATGAAAGTAATGTAATCATTTGTTATTCACGAGAAGTATGTTTCAGAATTTTTTTAATTATATATATATATATATATATATATATATATATATATATATATATATATATATATATATATATATATATTTATATATATATCATAAAAAAGTATTACAGGTATTTAATTGTACATATTTACACATCTGTCAACGTTCAGCTAGAAGCAATAGTGAAATTTCATTCAGGATTTTTTTAAAAAATAGTTTAAATTAAAGAATACATATAATTAATACTGTTCACAAAAAGATAATTTAATTTAAATTTGCAGCTGTTTATGATTAAAAATAAATGTCATTTCAGAAGTAATTTTAAATTTCGTTAAATTTTCTTAATTGAGTAAATAAATCATTTGTTAAATTAACTTTAAATTTTATGAAAGTAATGTAACCATAAACAGCTGACATAAAGTATGTATCAAATTTTTTTTAATTATATATAGATATCATAAAAATTATTATCGGTATTAAATTGTACATATTTATACAACTGTCGACGTTCAGCTAGAAGCAATAATGAAATCTCATTCAGGATTTTTTTTAAAAAAGTTGAAATTAAAGTATACATATAATTAATATTGTTCACAAAATAGATAATTTAATTTCTGTTTTTTTCTAAAATTCGTGTACTGAAATATTTTTTCCTGTACAGGGTGATCGAATACATGCAAGTATTAAGAAAGATCTAATACCGAACTTTCAACCGTTGCTGAATGAGAGAAGACTTTATGCTATTCGTTGTTTTGTTGTTACAAACAACAACATGAAATACAAAACAACCTCAAACAAATACAAGATATTATTCTTGGCAAAAACGAAAGTGGTTGCAATTTTTGATGACAGATTTCCTTCTTCTATTTTTAATTTTCACAAGTTTTGTGAACTTTCAAGTGAGGAAAACTTAGATGATAGCAAACTTATCGGTAAATAATAGCTTAAATTGTTTAATCTTACAAATTTTTAATTAATTTGCTTTCATCTTTATACATACTCATGATAATAGAATTTGTAATAAATTTCATATATTATTGGACGAGTTGTTAGTTTAGATCCTCCGCAACAAAGGGATCTGAAAGATGGACCAACACGACTTATGGATATTACACTTGAGGACAATGAGTAATATTTTATATTTCTGCTTTTTTTGTTTCTTAATTTTTTTTCAACGATAATCAAAATTTATGTTATATCCTTCGTTTTCTTAGGAAAAATCATCTGCCATGTACTTTATGGGAAAATTTAATTGATGATATGGTATCCTATGTTAATAATGGTAAAAATGAGCCTGTTATAGTGATTTTACAAATGTTTCGTACCAAATTATATAGAGGTAAAATTATTCACTTTTTTAAATTAATATATTATATTTTATATTATAATTATCAATTTAAATAATATAGATTTGACATATATCATTTTTCGATTAGGACAAGTTACAGCATCCAACACATACTATGTTTCAAGGTTGATATTTGGTGTTGGCATTCCTGAAATTGAAAATTTTAAATCAAGGTATGTAATACATAACAATGATATAATTAATTGTTTATATTTATTTATATTAAATAATTGAATGATTTTTGATTTATCTATTACGTGAAGGATTGTTAAAGAAAGTAGTGAATCAATGACTATAAGTACAGTTTCACTAACTTCAGTGAATGTGGTTGAAAATGAATTATCAAGTGGCCAAGCTATAGTTAGGAATATTGATCAGTTGAAAGAGAACCATGAGGTATATATAGATTTCAAATTATTTTATGTTATCTTTAATTTCTTATTCCAATAATTAATTATATGAAAATTATTATTGAATCTCAGATTGGAAGCTTTTGGGTTTACGCTGAGATTGTTGAAGTTGTATTAAAAAATGATTGGTGGTATTTATCATGTAACAAATGTCCCAAGAAGCTGGATAAATGTCGTGAATTATTTTACTGTGAGAGGTGTAACAAATTTGAAAAAGATATTAATATAAGGTATGAACACAATACAATGATTTCAATGTCACTTTTTTTTTCAATTCTTCTCGACTATATCAATAAGTCAATAAATTTTAATAGGTACAAAATTAGTGTTCGTGTTATTGATGCAACTGGTGAAATAGAATTACTTTTATGGGACAAAGAATGTGTTCAGCTTATTGGTAAAAAGGCTGCAGATTTAAAAAAATAAGACGTCAGAGGTACATTTCCAAAAGAAAAATATTTATTTTCTAAAATAGTTGCATTTGGTATTGTGTTCATTAATTTGTTATCTTTTCTATAATTTCAGCCATCAGAATTTGAAAAGAAAAATCCAGAAGAAATATAGAATTTAGTTGGCTTAAAGATTTTCTTCAAAATTCAAGTAAGATCTAAACAGGTTCGTAATATTAATGGATTATTGACGGTATTGAAGCTAACTACCGATGAAGGACTACTTTAACTATATTCTGAAAATTTTAGTATATTTTGATTTTCTTTACCAACATTAATATTGTTAAATTCTGAAGAAAAATTCCTATTAAGAAGCATAATTTTTTTCTTCAGGATTCTAATATTTTTTCAAACCTATTGAAGGAGGAAAATGATGTTGAAAGGGTAAACAATTTCACTATTCAATGATTCATTTTCCAGCTTCTACGTTTCCATAACATTTTTATTTAATTGTATTATCCATGTTAATGAATAGATTGCATCGTGTGGAGAGATGAATTCAACACCAGATATGAAGGTCTCCCAACAGATTGAGGCTGGAGAAACTTCTGAAGATTCATATTTGAAGAGGTCCTTGGTTGATGCATACTCAACAGCAGCAGAATCAAAGAAAATGAAGACTGATATAAAGAAAGAGAAGGAATGAAGTTTTTTACTCTGGTTTATTTATGGATTGATGTAATTTGAAAAAAAAATTTAGCTTGAAATTTTGTGCTTTGAAGTTGAGGCAGCTCTAAAGGACCATTTTGATAAAGTTGGCTTAGTTAATTTGTACTTTGAATTTATGTTATTTAATATTCTGCTTTCATTTAAATTCAAAGTGTACTTTCTTAAATTAGGTATATTACAACTTCGTATATTTTCGTGTCTTTCAAAGTTAATTTGTACTTTTATTTAATATTATTTAATATCCTGCTTTCATTCAAATTCAAAGTATACTTTCTTAAATTAGTTATATTACTACTTCGTATATTTAATGCGGTTCATAATTGGTTATTATGTTTGTTAATTTACTACGACATAATAATTAACATGGACTAAAAAAAACTGATCAGAAACAAACATTATTTATTCAATCCACTTAGAGATATAATGCTTTGAAGCGTTGGATAGAACGCTTAGAGATATAAGGCAATTTACCAATCCACTAAGTTCTGAAACACCATTTGGAGGATGTCTTCGATGGAGATTTTCGTCAAATATTGCCTGTAATTCCAAAAGGTAGTAGACAAGACATAGTTCATGCAACAATAAGTTCTTATATTTGGCAAAACTGAAAAGTGTTGAGATTGACAAAAAACATGAGACTTCAAGGTTCTATTATAACATTTGAAAGTGAAGAGCTCAAACAGTTTTCTGAATGGATTGCAAGTATAGGAGATGGAACACTTGGATCGCAGAATGATGGGTGTGCAAATATCAAAATTCCAAGTGACGTTTTACTTAATAGTGCAAATGATCCACTATAAACAATTGTCGAGAGCACATATCCTTCTTTTGACAATTTTGTCATCGATTCAGATTTCTTGAAGGAAAGAGCTATATTAGCACAAACTCTTAATGTGGTTGAGACGGTAAATGAGTACATGATCTCATTGAATTATGGTAACGCAAGCACATATTTAAGTTCTGATAGTCCATCTAAATCAGATGCCAATGTTGACTTATTATCAGATGTTCACACTCCAGAGTTTTTGAATAGAATTAAATGTTCAGGTGTACCAAATCATGAGTTAAAATTGAAAGTTTGTACCCCAGTAATGTTATTAAGGAATATAGATCATTCAACTGGGCTATATAATGGTACTAGATTGCTAATTACAAAATTAGGCAATCGTGTTCTTGAAACAAAGATTCTCTGTGGAGACAATGCTGGTAATAAAGTTTTGATTCCAAGAATGTCATGGACACCTTCTGATCCAAGATTGCCTTTCAAATTTCAAAGAAGACAATATCCATTGATTGTTTCTTATGCAATGACAATAAACAAAAGTCAAGGTCAACCACTTTCTCATGTTGGACTTTTCTTGAAGAATCTCGTTTTAGTCATGGACAGTTATATGTTGCTGTTTCAAAGGTAACAAGTAAGAAAGGATTGAAGATTTTAATATGCAGTGAAGACAAAGATCAATGTAATTCAACAACAAATGTTGTGTATAAGGAAGTATTTCAGAATTTGTAATTCAGACAAATATTATCTTTTATGTCATTAAAGTAGACTTTATCGTAGATTTTTATTTTCGTTGAGATATATATTGTTATAATTCGTTCATAATCATATTAATATATTTTGGTCTAAGATATTTTGTGAATTACACAAATACTACTAATGATAGTTGTGTTGCTAAAATTTAATTCGTTCATAATCATATTAATATAATGTTATCTTTTATGTCATCAAAGTAGACTTTATTCAAGTAAAACTATAACATGATGAGTGTACTAGACATGGAATAAAGCAATCACGAATGTAAGAAAAAGAACAGCAGCGAGATAATGAACATGCATATAAATGGTATTGTACAAGTTGGCAAGGTATACTTGTCTGGAGGTTGCACGAAGAACCAATAAGATACCGTCAACTGATACCACTACAAGAAATTGCATTTTTAGCAACATGTTTTAGCGACATAGGGTCTATTATGTCTCCAAAAGCTATATTTTATATGTATTGGCGACATGAGTTTTGGTATGTCGCGGAATCCAGATAAAATTTACGAGAGGGAAACCAAAAATAAGTCCCGCCAAAAAATTCTATACATATTGCGACATCTACATGCCGCAAAAGGATAATAAATGTTCAGCGACATACATTCACGTGCTGCAGAAAGTTAATTAATTTTCGGCGACATGTAGCTATGTAGGGAATAATTTTTTATAACTAATAATAACCTTAAAAAACCTACAAATGAAACCCTCAAATAAAAAACCCCCCAAACATTGTGTTCACTCTATCGGAGAAAGAGGTTTCCGCAGCCTGCGGTGACGGGTGCCGCGGCGGGTCGGGTCCGGCTCCGGCGCCCCACGGCCACCATCTGCCCCGCCCCTGTCTCTCCTCGCCGCTCCCCTCCGTGGCCCACGACAACGGGCTGTCGGGTGGCGGGTCTGCGGCCAATTCGGCCTCGAGCGACAACTCCTCCGGGTCGGATGAAGCTCCTGATCTCGGATTCTATTGGTAAAAATAAAATATCCGTCCCCCCCTCCAACTATGACTTGTTTGTATTTTGTTGCTCATGGAAATTTTGTTGTAATTAGGGTTTATTGGATTGGCTGGAGGTTATGATTTTGGGGATTTGGGAATGTCGATTAGGGTTTTGTTGTAGCCAAGATTGTGTCTTTTGTTGATTATGAGGCTGGGATATTGTGATCGAACGGAATTTGTTCTTGTTTCTAATTTATTGCTCATGGAGGGGGTTCCTTTTGGGTTTGAAAATTTGATGGTAATTAGTGTTTACTGGTAGTCTTTTGTTATTGATGTAATTTTAGTATGCTGATGGAATACTGAACACTGATCACTTTTTATTCCATACTTTTACAAATTATGCCACTTTTAGTCTATGCTATTTATTATAATTTGGATTCTTTAGTTTTACTTCTAAGATGTATTTTTTTTAGACACAGTTGACGTTGTTGCTCATGGAGGTTTATTTTGGAGATTTTGATGTTAGTTGGTGTTTGATTATTATTTCTTTTCAATTAGAAGTATTTCAATGATGGCCTATATTACTAGGTAAAGAGTTTGTGATTGAGGACAGAAGTTGCTACATGCTTTGTTCTTGTTAACTTTGATACGGGAAGGGATATTGACAGTATGTAAATGTATATACCACTCTATGAATTTCTTCCTTTAGGCGTTGCGTCGGGCATTCAAAGGTTCGGCGCCGCTGCTGCAGTCGAAGAACCGATTACTCCAGCAGTCAAGATAAACCACACGCAGCTCCTGATCGATGGGAAGTTTGTGGATTCAGCATCAGGTACATTGGTTAATCAGTCGATGCACGTTTTAACATAGCAGCCTCTGGTATTCCTGGAAGCACAGTCTAATGGTTGAATTGTCCTGCTTCAGGAAAGACTTTCCCAACCTTGGATCCTCGGACTGGGGAGGTAATTACGTGTGTTGCAGAAGGGGATGCAGAAGGTATCAACCATGCTGTGCACGCTGCTCGTAAAGCCTTTGATGAAGGACCTTGGCTAAGGATGACTGCTTATGTAACGCTCTAAAATCTCGAAAAGTTCTAAAACTATCCGAAAAGTTGTTCCATTTCTTACATCTGTGATAATACTTTACCTTGTTCGTCTTTTCATCAGCTAACCCTGTCAATGGTTAGAAGGTTTATCCTTCCTTGAAAATTAGACCTCTACCTGCTTACTTCCTTTCTTGGCATTGATATGCTGACATCAATTTTTGTAGTAATGGGCACTTGAAGTTGTTAAAATATTGCATTATGGATTATTTTGTTAAGAGATGTTTAAAGACATTATATTAGATTCATGTTTTGTTCACGTAACTTGTTACTCTTTGTTCTCAAGTTCTTTGAATAATTTTTTAATGTTTTAAAGTTATTTTCAAAATAATTTCTTTAAATTTATCTTGAAAAATATAAGCAAAAATAAAAATTAATGTAAAAATTATGAATTAGCTTTTGTGAAAATAAAATGTACAGCAAAAAGCGTATTTATATTTGGCTACATTAGCTTTTGCGACATCAAATTGTGTAGCCAGAAGTGTATTTATATTTGGCTACTTTAGCTTTCGCGAACTCAAATTGTGTAGCAAAAAGTATTTTCTATAATAAGTAAAATAAATAAATTAGGCTTTTGGCGACATGTGTCATGTTGCCAATGTATGACCTTTCTGCGACACACAAGGAACATGTCGCCAAATGATTTTTTAGAATCTAGAATATGTTATGTCGCCAAAAGGTACTACATTCTGCGACATGTTGATTTCATGTCGCCAAAGACTTTCCCAGACAAGGCTACCGCGACATACGTGCGACATAGCCAAATATGTCGCAGAAACCCTTTGGCGACATAAATATAACGTTTCGCAACATAATGCTTATGTTGCTGAAAATGCAATTTCTTGTAGTGTACGCCATAAAGTCCAAATATCACAAATGTCTCCGAAAGCTGAAACAGACATCGCCAACATTCTCAGAATAGTCAAATTAGCTAGGATTGTCTGTCCTTAAGTCCAATTCTGGACACGGAGGAAAACGATAATTTCGGACAAAAATGATGTCCGTCGTTGGACCCGCTTTGCACCAAAAAGCGTGCCAGAGTCAATGGTCTCTAAAGTCTTCAAACTATATGTCTACGGATTTGGTTTTATGATACGAACCCAACGGTATATCCAGTTTTGGATTCCGGTGGGTAGTGCACAAAATTGCATGTTGAATCGGATCGTGGGACCCGCAAAACGGCGATCCGATCAACTGTCTCAGAATCTGACCAAACTTGGTATACAGGACCAAAAAATTGATACGGTCCTGTTGGCGTAAGTTTCGTCTCGATATGACGTGCGTACACAAAATAATTGAGAAATTTGTACAGAGGCCGATACGGTGAATTTTGACGGATACGCATCAAATTCGCCGCGCACACGCGACCAATTTGAATTCCGTCAAAGCCCACACGACCATGAAGCCATTACACACCTTTCGATGCTTTCGGTTCGTGACCACGTCGCCCGGATTGGCGGGACGCACGTCGTATCGGAGGGTTTTCTATGTTTTCGAAAACAGTTTTAACAAGTTTTTCGTAATTTTTAGAAACTGATTTCATCATGCATAATTAATGAATTTCAAAAATACAAAATAGGTTTTGATCTCCTATATGTTGTCTATAAACCTATTCAAATGGATTTCCAAATCGGTCGATGGATTGGCTGCAAATCGCCTTCCAAAAGGGGGTTGGAACTGTCCTATTCGTGTTTTAATTTCAAATGTTATATAAATATCAAGAACATTCATTTAATTTTTTTTAATAAAACAATATTAAATATACAAACCGTGCAACGCACGGGTGATATATACTAGTTTATGCTAATAATGGAAGTTTACGGTGCTGACAGTGACGAAAACATTATCTATACCTGTAAAACAATGTGGTAACATAACTATAAATTATAACCCTTTTTTTTGTCACAATGATTCGAAGTTTGTAAAATCTGGAGCCTACAAGTTCATTATCTTTCCGACCTCCATATCTGTTTTGAAGCTTCCACAAGTTCATTATATTTCCTCATTCTTCAATTAGGCTTTTATCGGATTTGAGCTCACTTCCGGTAATATTTGCTGATATACGTACTAAACACTCATAGGTAACCTTGCTTATGAGTATATATCAATTCCCTATATCACAATCAGAAACAGCTTAGCCTACGTATAAAGTCGAAGTTGAACTAAAGACTGATCACCAAAAAGAAACTAATTCAAAGAAGTTTTATGTATAAGCTTATTTTGCCCTTTGAAATTGTCTTCATAAAAGCTTCAATTTTGTGTGTGTATTCTTTTTCTTCTTTTTTCATAAGCTTCAATTTTGTGAGTGTATTCAATACATTTAAACCAACTGGATGTTGTGTATCAGAAGTGGGAATGATTTCTCTAATCATAATTTTTTTTAAAGTAGCTCTAATCATGATTAGTTGAGCAAAGCTAGCTTAAATAAATATCTTCATTAATATTTAAATATCTTTTATAATTTCTCATAGTTTATTTCTTAGACATAAATAGCTTTCTAATATCTGAATTTCTATGTAAGATTTAAATAGCTTCCTACTATCTTATAATATAGTTTCAAGATTTAAATAGAGTTTATAGTGATCTTAAATTTGTGAAGAGAGGATGAAATCAGCAGGTACGAACCGATTTTAATCCAACCACAAGGAATGAATTTTATCTTTGGGCTACCTTGTTCTCAGGCCAATCAGTCCTACGGACACATCTATCTATCTTGTTGTTGTAACCCGACCACGCCTGGAAATAGACTCGTGAAAACAGACGCCACCTTCCCGTTTTTCATTGGCTAATTTTTTTTACGACGTTAGCAAGGGGGAGAGTGTTATTTTATTTATTTCCAACCAATCACGTCCTGACACATAGCAAAACGGTTTGTTTTTAGATTTTTTTTTAAATTTTTTTGGGGCTGTCGGGTATTAGTCCCTCTTTGGAGGGAGAAATTTGCTCTTCATTGCTTCTTTATTTTGACCGTTTCTATGTTAATAATTATGAACGTTGGACATTTATTTGACCATTTTCCAACTAAAAAGTTATTTATGGCTCTAAATAAATCAGCTCTTAATCACATTTAACCACCTATTAATCCTTCGGATAGGTCTTGATTAATATAGACAACAACTATACCATCGTCTTCTTCACCACTTCTTGCACCAAATCATCTCTATCCCTATCATCATCAACCAAAGCAGAAACACTCCCTACAACCAGATTGTCAATTCCTGTGCCGACAGCACATAAATCACCTGTCTCTCGTTCGACAACTCTCGTATCTCCATTTTTTAAAGATTATCTTCATTTCTTTGATGTTAATTATATATATGGTCAAATCTAAGTTCAGTGGTTTCTCCAGGAGCTGCGTGGAGTAACGGAAAGCCGGTAGTGAAAATTTTTTACCTTTAGAAGGATTCCAGAATATTTTTGTACATAAGTATCGAATAATCTCTTAGAACAGTACTTCGTACACGATTTCTCCTGTAGACCGATCATAACACTAATTGTTTTCTTATTTGTTTTCAGAAAAAATAAAGAATTATTCTAACACTATCAAAATGGATATATTGAAGCATTTTAGCTCAGTACACTGTCCACTACAAAATGTTCTCCCCATAAAGTGTACTTAGATTCAAGTCTCACTTACCCCAACTGAGGAACTTTGTAGAGATTTTATCTGGACAATTAATTAAGTATATGGTCGGGGATATCATGTGCCAAGAGGATTAAATGGGTGGTCTAAGAGGCCTCGATAGATAGATGAACTCTGTGAAAAGAAATTTCCTAATTGACTAAATAAAGATTAAAAAAAAATTAAGCAGCAACACTAAGACTTGGTTTGTTATTGATGTTGCTTTTCAAAAGTCTATAGCAGAAACAGTTTTGTTTTGGCAGCAGGTGAAAAGTTGTTGTCAAATTTGTCTAACTTTCAAGGAAGTATAAAATTAGAATTTACTGCTTCTTCAATATGGTTCCTCAAAAGAGTGAATGATATATGTATCAAGAAGAAGAAAAAGACGTTGAGGAATGAAAATTTTGAAGCAGTGGCAGTGGTAGTGGTAGTGGTAGAATAGAAAGAATGGTGCAATTGTTCATCCAAATTATGCCATTGCAGTGTTAGATGGGGAACAATATGTTATTGTAACTACACTAGCTAAAAGTGTAGTGTCTTGTCCCTACATCGTGCCCCGTTCTCCGTCCACGGGATGCGCGAGAAAGGAACACTGTCGCCATCGATTCGGTCGGGACTGATAGGTCGGGATCGATCGAATCGGTCGAACGGAAACGATTGAATTAAGATTCATTCCCCGTTATGGAATGGCTTCTTCGGAACCAAGTCCCATATTCAGCGAGTTGCGCCTCAATGATTGATCCATTCTCCGTTATGGAATGACTTCTTCGGAACCAAGTCCCATATTCAGCGGGTTGTGCCTCAAGGATTGACTCTGCGGCTGAGTCGGGAGAGATCTCCCGTTGCTCCGTTTTTTCACGCCGCTTGCGTTGGTTTTGGCTTTGGTTTTCTGAATGCGTTTTCGTGAATGTTTTCGATGGTTTTCATGGCTTGCATTTCGAACACGCATTTTCTATCGAACTTCTTGATTAATACAGTGTTCTAATCGGTTGCTTGTGCGATTTCAGGTAATCGCGTAGGCGACGTCTAGTGCGACCAACAAGTTCTCTCGCCTCAAGCAAACTCAAAGTGAGTGGCTGACCCTTCTTCCCTCGACCCTCTTCTCCAATACATTATCAATGCCAGACATGTATTAGGCTAGATGTAAACCCCCCAAATTTCTACTATGATTTTTTATTAATTTGGAATCAACTGTTATTTTTAAATTGTATGTCGCGTACGAGTTCGCAATTTTCGTATTTGTACGTAGCATGCGAAAATCGCGAGACGATATGTATTTTATATACAATTATTTTTGAAAGATTCCTTTGCATAGAAAATAAGTATTTATTTGTCGCGTCGCGATTGCCAAAATTTTTTTATTATAAAAGGGCTATTAATTATTATTTTTTGGTAATTTGGAAAAATATGATTTATGTAAATATTCTATTTGCGAGGTACATGAAATTTAATTTCGTGTATATTTTAGTTTTCAAAAAAAAAACCTAATTATTCTATTCAATTACAAAATAAAGTATTTCAAATATTTAAATATTTATTGTAATTTTTAAAATTAATTATTATCATTAATTTATTATTTTGAAAAAGATATTTTAAATGTTGTTTGATTTCATATTTAATAAATTGCGATGATTTAAATTGGAAAGGATTTTATTGACCTTATTTTAAAATGGTTTTAAATTAAAGATAAGTTTTTTTTTATCTATATTGAATTGGATTTTTAAACCGATTTAAATTAAAGGTAGAATTTATATTTATATTAGAGATCAGATGATCTAGATTTAAAATGGAATTTAATTTAAATTGAGATTCGATTTATTTGAATTAATATTTATATTATCTAAATAGGGTTTAAACAAAACCCAAGCCTTATCCTAACAGAAATTTCCACCTCCTATATAAGGAGAGGTACTCATCCATATTTTTTTCACATAACAAATTCCTCCACCATCCACAACGGTGTTGTGCATCGTGTCCGTGCAACCCAAGCCTCGTGTATTGTCACCCTCACTTTTCCCAGTTAGGGGTAAAATGGTAATTTTCCATTTTATAATATTTTTTGGGAATTTTATTTCATGAATATTATTATTTAATTATTATAGTAGTCAGGTTCGAATTTTATCGCATTCCGAGTTAATTCGGGACCCCGGTGAATTTCGACTTGAGCTGTAATTAGCCTGTTAGCTAACCATGGCCCACCACACTAAATTTTAGGGTTTAAGAGTTTGGACTAGTTCCCCATGAGTAATTTAGTTTAATTATAATTTTTATTTATTTTTAGCAACTTTCTAAACCTTATTTGGAATTTATTTAATATTAGGCTTTGGGAGGGGCAAACTTGTAATTTACAAGTGTCCCTCACCCACACCCTCACCATGCCATGGCCGGCCATGACAAGGCCCACCCCACCCCCCCCCCCCCCCCCCCCCCCCCCCCCCCTCTTCCTTCTTCACTAAGAAACTCTCTCTCTCTCTCTCTCTCTCTCTTTCAAATTCATTTTCTTTCCAAAGCTTCTTCCTCCAACCATTTGCTTTAGGTATGTCTTTAATTCCTAATTTAATCCTCTCTTGCATTTAGTTCATTCACATTAAATGGAGAGGAGAAGATTCTCTTCCATTTGTCCACAAATTTGTAGGTTTTTCCTAGAAAAATAGGTTAAGGATTTATTAGGATTTAATCATTTTGAGAGTGGTATATATATATATATATATATATATATATATATATATATATATATATATATATATATATATATATATATATATATACATGTGTATTTATGTGTGTGTATTTATATATGTATTTGTGTGTGTGTAGAAGAGGGTGATATTGTGTCATGGGGATGGTGGTGTTGTGAGAGTGGTGTGTGTGCGTTGTGTTGTGTGAGGATGTGTGTATATATATATATATATATATATATATATATATATATATATATATATATAGATACCTATCTATAATCTATCTAGATATCTATCCATCCCTCTAGATATATATATATGAGTGTATTTATATATATACATGGATGTGTGTGTGTTATATATATATTTAGAGGGATGGATAGATATCTAGATAGATTATAGATAGATATCTAGTTATATATATATATATATATATATATATATATATATATATATATATATATATATATATATATATATGAAGTGTATATATATAGGGAAGTAGTAGGAGATGAGAAGAAGAAGAAGAATCAGTAACAGCAGCAGCAGTTGCTGCAGGACAGCAGCAGCACTTGGCTGCTGCCAGGATTTCCCCCCCCCCCCTATTTTGGCTTTCAAGCCTACTAAAACCCCCCCTTCACCTAGTATATATATATATATATATATATATATATATATATATATATATATATATATATATATATATATATATATATATATATATATATATATATATATATATATATGTATTATATATGGTTGGAATCATAGAGAAGAGTAGAAGAAGATTATGGAATGAGAAGTTAGAAAAGAATTAGAGGTTAGAAGAAAAGATTGAAAGAAGTTAGAAGAAAAGAGAAAATGCTAGAATAGAAAAAGGGAAAAACTGAGTTAGGGGGCGAAATGGAGCTCGGAGTATCCGATTGAGTTGAAACTTGGCGTGGGGCATGAATACGTGATTTAGATTTTGCGGGTAAGCTTCCGGGTGGAATTCGGGGTCGTAGGGCGCCCGTATCGCACCGTATCGGTGCGTATCTTGGAATATTCAAGATTTTGACAACGGGCCGTATCGTGGACCGAATGTCCACGTTACCTAGGTATTTTGGTAGATATTATATGTATAGGCTAGTATCACACTACCCTAGGGAGATCGGGTCAAAATATCAAGCGTAGGTAGGCTAACTGGATAGTTGCCGAAGCTAGAATTTTACCATTTTTAAGGGTAAAATAGGATATTGGCCTACGGCCAAGATATGAGTTTCGAAGTCCAAGATGGACTTGGATATGGGTTGTAGAGGTTGGTAATAGTTAGAAATAGTCGCCTAGACCTAGTCTTGGCCCCGGTTGACCACGATTGACTTTTTGGACCGAAAGTCAACTATGGGTCAACGCTTTACCCAAATTAGTCCCGATTTCCATTAGACTTTTGTAGTTGACTAAAAGTCAACTATTAGTCACCATTGACCTAGGGTTGACCATGGTTGACCATGGTTGACCTAGAGTTGACCAGAGTTGACCAGTTGACCAGAGTTGACCAGTTGACCAAAAGTCAACTGTAGGTCAACTCTTGATCCCGTTTGACTTTCTTCGACTTGTTTTGACCCGTGATGACTGGTATGACCTAGGATTGACTTGGTTAGGCTTAGATTGACTTGATATAACTTGATTTGACCTAGATTGACTTGACAGGACTTCGTGTGACTCAGTGAGACCTAGTTTGACCTAGATTGCATATCATTCATTGTAAATCATTCCTAAACTTGTTTAAACCTAAATTAACTTACAATATCTCATATTTAGGTCTTCTAATACCGCTCTGAGCATTGATATACCATACAGCTCAGGACAGCAGGCGAGTACATTCACTGATAATTTTCATTGTCTTGATATCTGCTATATCCGATTCAGTCGTAGTGTCTTACTTGATTCTTGGTTACGATAGCTCACGGACTAGTACACATTGGATCATGACATGAGATGTTGTTCCTGGATTTCTGGGTATATGGGTACACTTCCTGTCTTGTTCCCTGTACTTGTATAGACACCGATTTCTAAGAGGATTTGCTACCCTCTTACGAAATCACGTGCCATGACGTGTCATGTCCAGATCCATTGTACTATTCAGGGATAGAGAATTATTAGGGGCTATGTGATCCAAGCCATCCTGTCACTATTCATGTGCTGGCGCCACTCTTCCCTCACGAAGGGTGTAGCGAGATCCCTTGCCTTGTGCTCGTTATCCAGGTTGGCCGGTATGTCTCTCCGTTGAGGACACCGCGGATTGCCGGGCCAAGTGGATAGCCTGTCCTGTCACTTATCCCAAGTCGATCACATATATCTCTAATAATTCAAATCACATTTTATATTTACTTTGCCTTATCGTATATCCTGTTCTGTTCTACATTCAGTATTTTCTCACCATGCCATGATATACAGTTACTCACGTGCTCTACTTGCCTTTACATTGTACCATGATTGGAGATTAAGTTCTGCTCGGGAGAAGGGTTACAACCCCGGTCCTTGTTTGGTTTAAGGGTTGTAACTCGACTTCCGAATGGTTCCCAAGTCTTCGTATATCTTTGTCTTGTAGTTCATTATATTGTCTCTTATAGAATTTGTCAATTCACATGGAACTGCTGTTAGTGTTTGTACTTGCTCATTTTCCTGACAGGATACCGTTATGATATATTACAGATGATTCCGAGGTGGACTGCTCGACCTATTATGGGATCGAGTCAGATGGAGTAGCCTTAGATCGTGGCCTTATAGTAGAGCCACTAGATTTTGTACTTCCAGAGTAGTGTAGGTTAGCTAGGTTTGACTGGACTGCATTCCAGCTAGCTTATCAGACTGTAGTTTTTATATTCTATTTTGATACTCTGGGACGTTGTATATATCTGGAATTGTATTAGACTGTGGACTTATTTACTCTTTCATCTATCATATGTCTTTCCTCTGAGCTATCTACCTTAGTTTTATTCTGTGATTGAGACTGTATTGCTATGTCACCTCCATTCGGAGAGTATATACTGTACAGGTACATTTTAACTGTTAGTCGTAGGTATTTACAGACGTTATATAGAGCGTTCTACCGCCGATTCTGCGGCATAGGCTGGACGTACCCACTTCTCGTACCCCTAATCAGGGTGCGGGTCGTGACACATTTTTGTGGTGGCCCACGTAGGTCCAGTGTCGCAATTAGTGCGATCTCGTAATGGTGCTCGACTTAGAGTACTAATTACGAGCCTGTGATTAGGACGTAGGACCTAGGACATGATAGGAGTTTCTCAATCACACCTAGGAAATTTCTGATCTTTTGATTGTCATGATTATTCACCTTGTATTAAATTAACTGTCCTTCTTTGATAATCTACTCATGTGCCATATTGATCTCTTTGTTTTAATTCGTCTCCAGGATGACGAAGACACATCCGCAGGCCTCTGGATCGAGTAGCTTGCCTAAGAGATCTGATCAGGCCGAGGAGGAGGTTCATGAGACTGCCTCCAGTGATTCTATTATTCCAGAGATCCAGGCAGTTGTGCAGGAAGGTCTACCACCTCCACCCCAGAGGGTTACGGCCGTTCTTCCAGAGATACTGCCGCCAGCACCACCGGTACCGACGGATACGCATCATATGTTCCTTCTCCTTCAGCAGATGATGGAGACACAGCGGGCCCAGGCAGAGGCGTCGCAGCGCCAGTCGGAGGTGTCACACCGACAGATCGAGATGCTGAGGCAGAGTATGGAGAACTCGCATCAGCTTGTCCTAGCAGCAGTAGAGAGAGTGGCACCAGGTACGGTGCAGGGCCCTACTG
Source organism: Iris pallida (assembly GCA_029216955.1). NCBI lineage: Eukaryota > Viridiplantae > Streptophyta > Magnoliopsida > Asparagales > Iridaceae > Iris > Iris pallida. The sequence goes on from JANAVB010027997.1 coordinate 1,169,326, forward strand.
GCCAACAGCCGTACCAGCAGCAGTCCAGGCCGGGGGACAGTGTTGGACTTCAGGAAGATGAGCTCCAGGGACTTCACAGGCACGGAGGGCATCCTTTACGCAGACGACTGGCTAGAGGATGTATAGCGGAGCATGGAGCTGGCAGAGCTTCCTAGAGCGCTTTGGGTTTCGGTCGCAGCCAGCCGATTCTTCGACATTGCGCTGACATGGTACCGCACGGATCCTCGTGCGTCGGTGAGAGGGCTGACTTGGAGAACTTCCGGAGGCTCTTCAAGGAGAAGTTCTTCCCGGACGTGGCTCTTACAGCATTAGAGGGCCAGTTCGTGGGTCTAGTTCAGGGGAACTCGTCGGTGGACGAGTATGCAGCCGAGTTCTTCTGCCTTAGCAGGTTTGCTCCCGGTATGATCCAGGATGAGGGGAAGAAGGCTCGTAAGTTCCGCAGGAGACTTACTCATGCAGTGCGCACCCGCACCTCGGGTCGCCGTGATGTGACGTTCGATCAGATATTGATGGACGCACAGATCGCAGAGGAGGACTTCAGCCTCAAGCCGAAGAGGAGCGGAGATACTATGGGGGCGAGTTCCAGTACGGGATCGGCCAAGCGCACCCACTTTCAGCAGCAGCAGAGGCCGTTTCTGCAGCAGCCTCTGTTGCAGATCCAGCAGGCACCGGCGCGTGCCCAGCAGCACCAGGGACAGGGTCAGAGACCGACTACACCGTGCGGCTTCTGCGGGAAGTCGGGGCACACCAGGGAGGCTTGCAGGAAGAGGTTGGGCGTCTGTCTCTATTATGGGGCGCCCGATCACCAGCTGAAGGATTACCGCCTTCGCGGAGTTAGAGGAGGCCAGGACAGAGCACAGCCGGCTAGAGGATCAGCGGTTCAGCAGAGGGGTCCTCCACTCCAGACCCAGCAGCAGCGTTTTGTCCAGCACCAGAGGGGAGCACCAACGGGCAGGGTGTTCGCTTTGGCAGCAGAGGAGGAGGCAGAGCCCGTGGGAGATGTTGTTGCAGGTTATGTTCTCCTAGATTCTTTTCCTGCTTTCGCCTTATTTGATTCTGGGGCGACCCATAGTTTTGTGTTTGTTTCTTTTGCTCTGAGACACAATATTATTGCTGAATATATGGATAGGACTTGCAAGATTATGACCGGGGGAGGTATTATCCTGGTTAATAATATTTGCAAGGGGCAGAGAGTCACTCTGAGAGGCCGGGACTTGAGTGCGTGTCTGCTCGTAATGCCCCTACCGAGGTACGATATGGTACTCGGTATGGATTGGTTGTGTAAGACCCAATTTTCTGAAATTGGGGTATTTTTGAAAATTTATTATTTTTATTATTTATTAATGGTGTTTTAGTCATGATATGATTTTTGGTGATTTTAGTTAATTTAAAATTATTTTCTAAGTCATGGCTTATGACTTTGTGATTTTGGTTAGTATAACTTAGTGTAAACCCTAGTTTTCTCTAACTTAGAAGTTGCCATGACCATGAGAGCTTAGCCATAGGCTTAGAACATCAAATTAGGGCTTTTTAGCCTAAAGGGTATTTTGGTAATTTTCTAGGATTTATTTGGAATTATTTGAATTTATGTGTTTTTATTATTATTTCATTATTGATTAGTGTTATGTTAGTCCCTAAGCTAGTTTAGCCTAATCTAGGGGTTAGTCACTAACCTAGAAGACTAAGTGTAGATATTTACTTTATGTGTAAATATCTAGGTTGATAAATATCTAGATATTTAACTTTCTAGGATATTTTAGAAACCTAGAATATCTAACCCCTAGTCAAAGCCTTAGAGACTAAGTTTTGCAAGGTGGAAGGGGACCCTATAGCCTACCCCTACCCCCCCATGGCAGCCAAGAACACCCCCCCCTCCATATGTGTACACCCTTCACAAGAAAGGCTTCATTTTCAATACATTAGAATTTAGGTTTTCCCTCAATTTCACACCTCCATAACTTGACCATTTCTCCACCAAATTGAGCCCCGTTTCTTGCGTTGGAACCCCCTACTAGTGAGGATACCAAGGAAGGCTAGCTAGCAAGGATACCCTAGCTGTGGGCACCCCCAAGGACAGTGAACATCCCCCCCCCCCAAGAAGTTGTTTTCTTGAGTTTTCACTCAATAGGTAATTTTCTCTCAAACCTAACTATTATTGTGTTTTTTTCTTCAAAATTGCATTCATATAGGTTAACCCTAACTGTAGGACAAGTTTGGTGAAAACTAGGATCGATTTGGTGTCCGTATCGGACACGTATCCATGCCCTAAAAACAGTGTTTGTGTAAATGCCACTTAGGACTAAACCTTATATTTTTGTGAAACAAATTACACATTTGGGTAGCCCTTAGCATGTAGGACACGAAACCCTAGGACTGAGCACGAAATCGTATCGTGTCCGTGTCCAAATTGGACACGAACACACTGTTAAACACTACACTGCACACTGTTTAAACCCCACTGTTCGACACTTCGTGTCATGACCACACGTGTCATGGACACGATACAGGAACCTAGACACAAACCTAACCTCCCCACCAGTCTACTGACACGAGCACGAGGCCCTATGTGCTACGTGTGGAGCACATGAACCCTCGACACGTGCGCACGAGGCTGTGCAGCCTCCCCTGCTACTCGACACTTAGCACGGACACTGTAGGACACGAGGACACGAGAAATTTGACACAGAGGAGGGGGCAACCTCTGTCATGCCCCCCCTCGAGTTTGAGATACGTTGGTGTCGTGTCGAGAGAGCACGGACACGTGCACTGGTCGTGCACTGACAGTGCACGCACACACAGACACTCGACTTTGAGCGTGTCGTGTCCCCTCTACACGACACTTGGACACTTCGTAGTATCATGGACACGAAGCCCAACCCTAGGCGCACCTTCGGGCACGAGCACGAGGCCTGTGTCGTTTTGTGTCGTGTCCTAGAACGATTTGAAATCGTGTGTGATACGCACTGTATCAGTGTGTGCCTAATTTACCCGAGTGACTTTAGACCCTCGTGGACACGCCGTGTCGTGTCGTGACACCGTGTCAGGCCATTAGGATCCTAGACTAACCTAGGGGCTTCAATTACCAACCAAGATTAGGTTGTCTTAGCTCGGTTTAGTTGGAGTTTGGTTTAACCTAAGATCAGGGTTTACAGTCCTAAACCCAGTCTCCTGTTATTTCCTAATTCTTTAAAATCGAATTTTGAATGTTTTTAATTTATGATTTTTACATATAATGCTATGTTATTATTAGGTTAACATGTTGAGTATGTGTTAGTGTATGTGTGGGTCAATTTTGGGCTTGATTGGGTTAGTTTTCATGTATTTTTACACATGTGTAGAGGAGGGGGCTGTTTAGTGTTATTTGTGTATGTATATACATACATTGTATATATGTACTGTGTATGTGTGTGTTTGGGGCTGGGATTTCTTGGTTCCTGATTCCAGGAAACCCCCCCTGTCCAAACCATTCCCCTCTCTCTCCCTGTCTCTCTCTCTCTTTCCCTCTCTCTATATCTATATATATATTGTATATATGTATTAGGTAATATACATATACATTTTGTATGTATATATATATGTTATAGATATATATTAGTGCATATATATGTTTATATATATATGTGGGGTTATGGGTATATTACATAGTGACCCTTTATATATAGGTTATATATATATATTTGTATAGATTCTATTGTAGGTATAAACCTATGAACCCTATGACCATTGACCTAGGTTACTAGCCTATGGGCTATAGAGTTAGCCTATGGCCCATGACCCATGAGTCTAGACTTGACCTTAGGCCTATTGGGCCTAGTTTGACTACAAGTTTGACCATGGTTGACCAAAGTCAACTATAGGTCAAACCTTAACCAAATTGACCTAGAAATAGTTTGGATGGACTCTAAATGACTTGGTGACTAAGGTTTGACTAAACCCTAGACTGTAAACTAGTTGGTTAGGATTTTGACCTATATAAGGGTATTATTGTAACTTGAGTTATATGGGTAGTCCCATGTAGATGAAGATATGTATGGGGTTAAGTGAGATAATAGGAGTTGAGTCTTGATTTGAGTTAGAGTATGGATTTGCTTGATTATAGGGTTAAGTTTGGTTTGTACTATATGTATTTGTGAGTGATATACCTTGTATAGGAAGTTGGTTATACCCTAGCCTAGTATTATAGTATCTTAGGTAACCTAAGACAAGTTAGCCTATGTTTGGTTTTGAGTTAGCCTTATAGAGTTTGACTGGATGTTGACCATTAGTCAAGATTAACCTAATTACCTGACTGACTAGTCTTTGTTTGACCAATACCTTAGTTGGTCTAAGTTTGACCTAGACTTGACCCAGATTGATCATGTTGACTAGTATTTGACTAGTTTGATTAGAGTGTTGACCAAGTTTGACTTTAACCTAGATTTGACTAATCTTGACTTGTTGACCTTGTTTGACCTTGAATGACTTAGTTTAACTTCTTGTGACCTAATATGACTTGATTTGACTTAGTTCGACTGTAGAGTTGACCAAGTTTGACTTTGACCTAGATTGGCTTAAAATTTATATAGATTGCATTGTAGATTTCATTTACCTTCATTTTGGACATGTCATAACTGTATTGCTCTATTTTAGGACGTTGTGACCTTGGTACAGACATCTGATATTACACTACTCTTTCCAGAGTAACAGGCGAGTACATTCTCTGATAATTCTCTCATTTAATTGTCGATTACTGTATTTCAGTTCTAGTTAGTTCTATGTGATTCTCTGTATCAACACGTATGGATATTTCTGGATTCATGTATCGACACATACCTTACTTGCTGGCCTCTATTACTGGAGTCATTAGTATCATTCTGGAATCATTTCTGGAATCATCATGTATTGGCCAGACTCATCTCGATTCTTTTGTCGATTTTGGATTCACTTGCTGGGCGGGGAAATATTGAGTAAGACATGTAGACATACCCCAAATCCGGAATCTCCTACTGGAATCTACTGGAAGCATAGCCATCTCTTGCCTGATCAGTGAGAGATGTGCCTGATACCTACAGCCGTTTACATGTCGACCTCGGTATTTTAAAACACACTGTTAGATCATAGTTGGACTCACCCTGGTTTCTTTGATCACTGTTGGACTCATCTTGTACTGGAAATTATCTGGTATCAGATTATATGGACTGGACTCACACTGGGATTACATTAGACTTATATCGTACTGTCTGGACTCGTACATATTATTCTAGTTCAGTTAGCTTTTATTACAGTCTTCATTGCCATGATTCTTCTCTTGTTTTAGTTACCTTTCTTTTCTTGTATCTTACTGTCCCTCTATGCCATCATTACCTGTATAGAACTGCCATGCTCATCAATAAAACTGTCTATAACTGCTTTATAGTTCTTTGTCATTTACTTGGGTTTTTCTTGATGAGTTGTACTCGTTCCCGTCCTGATTGGACCTGTTGAAAATATTACAGATGATAATCCTGAGGACACATGCCCTGCTTACCATGGACCTGGCGAGGGATTAGCTACCTTTGGTTCTGACTCTCAGGAGTGATTCAGGAGATTAGCTAGTACACTACTTTAGCTTTCATGTTTTGGCTTGTTGTATTAAAGTTAAGATATTGAGTCTGTATTAAGTTAGTTTGAGATATTGGTGTATTATTTTAGCAGTTAGTTGTTGTTGTCTTTAATTCCTTAGGTATAACTTCTGTGTTATCTTTTCGTGCTTAGACTGTGTTTGAGTAGATCATACCCTTTACTTGCCCTCCATTCGGAGCTGATATCTGGACAAGTACTTTTTATATTTACTGCATGAGATTAGTTAGCAACCTAGAACAGCTTACTACCGCCGACACTGCGGCGTAGGCTGGACGTAACCACTTCTCGTGCCCCTATACAGGGTGCGGGTCGTGACAGGTTGAGCATGCACCATGCTAACATTGATTGTAGAGGAGGCAGAGTTCTTTTTAGGATGTCGGGTGAGCAAGAGATCGAGTTTGCTCGAGGAGAAGCGGAGCCGGAGGCTGGATTCTGTGGAGCTTTGTTGGCGGGGCAGGATTTGCCACATCCGTTGATTGCTGAGTTCTCGGATGTCTTTCCCGAGGAGTTGTCGGGGATGCCGCCAGACAGGGACATTGAGTTCTCCATAGACTTGGCGCCGGGCGCCGAGCCCATCTCGCAGCATGTCTATAGGGTGAACAACAGCGAGTTGATAGAGCTGAAGAAGCAAGTCGACGAGCTGCAGGACAAGGGGTTCATCAGATCCAGTTCTTCGTCCTGGGGAGCGCCAGTCCTGTTCGTGCCGAAGAAGGATGGTACATCCCGCATGTGTATTGATTACCGGGCGCTCAACAACCTCACTATCAAGAATAGGTACCCTTTGCCGAGGATCGACGACTTGTTCGATCAGCTGAGTGGAGCAAAGGTCTTTTCGAAGATAGATTTGAGGTCCGGGTATCACCAGCTAAAGGTGAGACAGGATGACATTCCCAAGACGGCATTCCGGACTCGGTACGGCCAGTACGAGTTTACAGTGATGCCATTTGGGTTGACCAATGCTCCCGCGGTGTTCATGAACTTGATGAACAAGGTATTCCATCAGTACCTTGACAAGTTCGTGGTGGTCTTCATAGACGATATCTTGATCTATTCGAAGACGCAGGAGGAGCATGAGGTGCACTTGAGAGTTGTGTTAGAGACTCTGAGGAGGGAGCAACTCTTCGGAAAGCTTTCGAAGTGTGAGTTCTTCTTAGACCAGGTGGAGTTCCTAGGTCATGTTGTGACCGAGCACGGGATTTCAGTAGACCAGAGGAAGATTTCGGCAGTGGAGTCTTGGTCAACGCCTAGTTCAGTTGCCGAGGTTCGGAGCTTTCTGGGTTTGGCTGGTTATTACCGGAAGTTCGTCCAGGACTTCTCGATGATTGCAGAGCCGATGACTAGACTCACCAGGAAGGACGTGGAGTTCGTCTGGATGATGTGTGTCAGGCTGCATTCGATGAGCTGAAGAGAAGGTTGACTTTTGCTCCGATCCTGACTTTGCCATCTGGGTCAGGAGGGTTCTCGATCTTCAGCGATGCTTCCGGAAAGGGTTTAGGGTGTGTTCTTCAGCAGCACGGGAAGGTGATTGCCGATGCATCCAGGCAGTTGCGTCCTCATGAGAAGAACTATCCTACTCATGATCTGGAGTTGGCCGCAGTGATATTTGCTTTGAAGTTGTGGAAGCATTACCTGTACGGAGAGCGAGTTGAGATCTTCACAGATCACAAGAGCTTGAAGTACGTGTTCACTCAGAAGGAGTTGAACATGCGACAGAGGCGGTCGTTAGAGCTGATGAAGGACTTCGATATATCCTTGCAGTACCATCCGGGGAAGGCCAACGTAGTTGCAGATACCTTGAGCAGGTATCCTGTTGCTATGTTCTTGACGACAGATCGTTATTTGTTGGCCGACCTGGATAGTTTGGGTATCGAGGTCATCATTCCGGGCATGGAGATCCAGATGTGGGGTTTGCAGATTCAGTCTGAGCTGATGGATAGAGTCAGGTCAGCGCAGTATGATGATGTTACCCTGAGGAGCATCAGGGAGCAGGTGAGGATGAGCTTGCTTGATGATTTCTCTTTAGCCGAAGACGGGTCGTTGCGGCACGGTACTAGGCTGTGCGTTCCACGTGGAGAACTTCGGGAGGAGGTTCTTCAGGAGGCACATCGCTCTCAGTATTCTATGCATCCTGGAGCCAACAAGATGTATAGGGACCTGAGAGAGCACGTATGGTGGTATGGCATGAAGCGCGAGGTAGCTCAGTTTGTATCTCGTTGTCTTGTGTGTCAGCAGGTGAAGGCTGAGAGGCAGAGACCAGGTGGATTGCTACAGCCGCTACCCATTCCCGAGTGGAAGTGGGAGAACATCACCATGGACTTTGTATCTGGACTTCCACGGTCGCCAGGAGGGAAGGACGCGGTTTGGGTCATAGTTGATAGATTGACCAAATCAGCCCACTTTTTGCCTTTCAAAGTAGGTTTGTCTACGGAGAGGCTGGCTGAGCTGTATGTTCGTCAGGTTGTGAGATTGCGCGGAGTTCCGGTGAGCATAGTTTCAGATCGGGACAGCCGATTCACTTCCCACTTCTGGAGGAGTTTGCAGGCTAGCTTGGGCACCTCGCTCAAGTTTAGTACTGCTTATCATCCTCAGATAGACGGGCAGTCGGAGAGGACCATCCAGACTCTGGAGGATATGCTTCGCACATGTGTGCTTGATCTCGGGGGTTCTTGGGAGGACCATCTTCACCTGGTAGAGTTTGCTTACAACAACAGCTACCAGGCCAGTATAGAGATGTCACCATTTGAGGCTCTATATGGACGGAGATGCCGTACTCCTTTGTCTTGGGACGATGTTGGCGAGCGGGCACTTCTTGGGCCGGAGATGGTTGTGGATGCGGCCGAGAAGGTCAGATTGATTAGAGACAGACTCCGGGTGGCTCAGGATAGGCAGCGGCATTGGGCCGATAGTCACCGGAGACCGATAGAGTTCGAGGTTAGTTTCAGTTCTTGTCATGTTTGTTGTGATTGTTTGTTAGTTGTGTGTTGAGTTTTTGTCTTGTGTCTAGGTTGGTGACATGGTATTTCTGAGGATATCCCCGACACGTGACACTATTCGCTTTGGCGGCGGTGGGAAGCTCAGTCCGCGCTACATCAGACCTTTCACCATCTTAGAGAGGATCGGTGCAGTAGCCTACCGACTGGACTTGCCTACCAGGCTAGAGGGAGTGCACAACGTGTTTCATGTATCCCAGCTGAGGCGGTACATGGCAGATCCTAGCCACGTATTGGACCATTCAGCGATACAGGTGGGACCTACTCTCAGCTATCCAGAACAGCCGGTAGAGATTCTGGATCGCAGGGAGAAGGTGCTCCGGAACCAGGTCATACCCTTGGTTTGGGTTGCGTGGAGACATCACTCTCCAGGTGAGTTTACCTGGGAGAGGGAGGACGACATGCGGGAGCGTTTCCCTTATCTTTTCGCGCCCTGAGGTATAAATTTATTTCCTTTATTTCTGTTTGTGATTTCCTGTGCTTGTTGTCTTCAATTTCGAGGACAAAATTTTTTAAGGTGGATAGACTTGTCAACCTCACTTTTCCCAGTTAGGAGTAAAATGGTAATTTTCCATTTTATAATATTTTTTGGGAATTTTATTTCATGAATATTATTATTTAATTATTATAGTAGTCGGGTTCGAATTTTATCGCATTTCGAGTTAATTCGGGACCCCGGTGAATTTCGACTTGAGCTGTAATTAGCCTGTTAGCTAACCATGGCCCACCACACTAAATTTTAGGGTTTAAGAGTTTGGACTAGTTCCCCATGAGTAATTTAGTTTAATTATGATTTTTATTTATTTTTAGCAACTTCCTAAACCTAATTTGAAATTTATTTAATATTAGGCTTAGGGAGAGGCAAACTTGTAATTTACAAGTGCCCCTCACCCACACCCTCACCATGCCATGGCCGGCCATGACAAGCCCCCCCTCTTCCTTCTTCACTAAGAAACTCTCTCTCTCTCTCTTTCAAATTCATTTTCTTTCCAAAGCTTCTTCCTCAAACCATTTGCTTTAGGTATGTCTTTAATTCCTAATTTAATCCTCTCTTGCATTTAGTTCATTCACATTAAATGGAGAGGAGAAGATTCTCTTCCATTTGCCCACAAATTTGTAGGTTTTCCCTAGAAAAATTGGTTAAGGATTTATTAGGATTTAATCATTTTGAGAGTGGTATTTTTTTTTTATACATGTGTATTTATGTGTGTGTATTTATATATGTATTTGTGTGTGTGTAGAAGAGGGTGATATTGTGTCATGGGGATGGTGGTGTTGTGAGAGTGGTGTGTGTGTGTTGTGTTGTGTGAGGATGTGTGTATGTTATATATATATATATATATATATATATATATATATATATATATATATATATATATATTATATATATATATATATATATATATATATGTATATATATCTATATATATATATATATATGGATATGTATATGGATATGTATATATATATATATATATATATATATATATATATATATATATATATATATATATATATATATATATATATATATATATATATATATATAGTTATATATATATATATATAGATATGAGTGTATTTATATATAAACATGGATGTGTGTATGTGGATGTGTGTATATGGATGTGTGTGTGTTATATATATATTTAGAGGGATGGATAGATATCTAGATAGATTATAGATAGGTATCTAGTTAGATTATATATATATATATCTATATATATATATATATATATATATATATATATATATATATATATATATATATATATATATATATATATATATATATATATATATATATATATATATATATATATGAAGTGTATATATAGGGAAGTAGTAGTAGATGAGAAGAAGAAGAAGAAGAATTAGTAACAGCAGCAGCAGTTGCTGCAGGACAGCAGCAGCACTTGGCTGCTGCCAGGATTTCCTCCCCCCTATTTTGGCTTTCAAGCCTACTAAAAACCCCCCTTCACCTAGTATATATATATATATATATATATATATATATATATATATATATATATATATATATATATATATATATATATATATATGGTTGGAATCATAGAGAAGAGTAGAAGAAGATTATGGAATGAGAAGTTAGAAAAGAATTAGAGGTTAGAAGAAAAGATTGAAAGAAGTTAGAAGAAAAGGGAAAATGCTAGAATAGAAAAAGGGAAAAACCGAGTTAGAGGGCGAAACGGAGCTCGGAGTATCCGATTGAGTTGAAACTTGGCGTGGGGCATGAATACGTGATTTAAATTTTGCGGATAGGCTTCCGGGTGGAATTCGGGGTCGTAGGGCACCCGTATCGCACCGTATCGGTGCGTATCTTGAAATATTCAAGATTTTGACAACGGGCCGTATCGTGGACCGAATGTCCACGTTACCTAGGTATTTTGGTAGATATTATATGTATAGGCTAGTATCATACTATCCTAGGTAGATCGGATCAAAATATCAAGCGTAGGTAGGCTAACTGGATAGTTACCGAAGCTAGAATTTTACCCTTTTTAAGGGTAAAATAGGATATTTGCCTACGACCAAGATATGAGTTTCGAAGTCCAAGATGGACTTGGATATGGGTTGTAGAGGTTGGTAATAGTTAGAAATAGTCGCCTAGACCTAGTTTTGGCCCCGGTTGACCACGGTTGACTTTTTAGACCGAAAGTCAACTATGGGTCAACGCTTTACCCAAATTAGTCCCGATTTCCATTAGACTTTTGTAGTTGACCAAAAGTCAACTATTAGTCACCATTGACCTAGGGTTGACCATGGTTGACCTAGAGTTGACCAGAGTTGACCAGTTGACCAAAAGTCAACTGTAGGCCAACTCTTGATCCCGTTTGACTTTCTTCGACTTGTTTTGACCCGTGATGACTGGTATGACCTAGGATTGACTTGGTTAGACTTAGATTGACTTGATATAACTTGATTTGACCTAGATTGACTTGACAGGACTTAGTGTGACTCAGTGAGACCTAGTTTGACCTAGATTGTATATCATTCATTGTAAATCATTCATAAACTTGTTTAAACCTAAATTAACTTACAGTATCTCATATTTAGGTCTTCTGATACCGCTCTGAGCATTGATATACCATACAGCTCAGGACAGCAGGCGAGTACATTCACTGATAGTTTTTATTGTCTTGATATCTGCTATATCCGATTTAGTCGTAGTATCTTACTTGATTCTTGGTTACGATAGCTCACGGACTAGTACACATTGGATCATGACATGAGATATTGTTCCTGGATTTTTGGGTATATGGGTACACTCCCTGTCTTGTTCCCTGTACTTGTATAGACACCGATTTCTAAGAGGATTTGCTACCCTCTTACGAAATCACGTGCCATAACGTGTCATGTCCAGATCCATTGTACTATTCGGGGATAGGAAATTATTAGGGGCTATGTGATCCAAGCCACCCTATCACTATTCATGTGCTCGCGCCACTCTTCCCTCACGAAGGGTGTAGCGAGATCCCTTGCCTTGTGCTCGTTATCCAGGTTGGCCGGCATATCTCTCCGTTGAGGACACCGCGGATTGCCGGGCCAAGTGGATAGCCTGTCCGGTCACTTATCCCAAGCCGATCACATATCGCTCTAATAATTCAAATCACATTTTATATTTACTTTGCCTTATCGTATATCCTGTTCTGTTCTACATTCAGTATTTTCTCACCATGCCATGATATACAGTTACTCACATGCTCTACTTGCCTTTACATTGTACCTTGATTGGAGACTAAGTTCTGCTCGGGAGAAGAGTTACAACCCCGGTCCTTGTTTGGTTTAAGGGTTGTAACTCGACTTTCGAATGGTTCCCAAGTCTTCGTATATCTTTGTCTTGTAGTTCATTATACTGTCTCTTATAGAATTTGTCAATTCATATGGAACTGCTGTTAGTGTTTGTACTTGCTCATTTTCCTGACAGGATACCGTTATGATATATTACAGATGATTTCGAGGCGGACTGCTCGACCTATTATGGGATCGAGTCAGATGGAGTAGCCTTAGATCGTGGCCTTATAGTAGAGCCACTAGATTTTGTACTTCCAGAGTAGTGTAGGTTAGCTAGGTTTGACTGGACTGCGATCCAGCTAGCTTATCAGACTGTAGTTTCTATATTCTATTTTGATACTCTGGGATGTTGTATATATCTGGACTTGTATTAGACTGTGGACTTATTTACTCTTTCATCTATCATATGTCTTTCCTCTGAGCTATCTACCTTAGTTTTATTCTGGGATTGAGACTGTATTGCTATGTCACCTCCATTCGGAGAGTATATACTGTACAGGTACATTTTAACTGTTAGTCGTAGGTATTTACAGACGTTATATACAGCGTTCTACCGCCGATTCTGCGGCGTAGGCTGGACGTACCCACTTCTCGTGCCCCTAATCAGGGTGCGGGTCGTGACATGTATCGTGTCTGTGCCCACATAAATCTTATTCCAGTAATACAGTTATCCGCGTCGTGTCGGACAGCCCCCGACATGACGATATGAAATATAACCATACACCCTCCCTGTCATCTCGGACACCGCCGTCGTCACAGCCTCGCACCACCTATCCTCGCCCGTCTCCTCTCGGACTGTCGTCCCCAAAACTCAACCACCACATTCTCGACCACCCCAATAGAACCAACCACCACTGCTACTGCCATCACCCCCTCCTTCACCCCGACTCCTACAGACACCCAGACCACCATTACCGCCATCAACAGCTCCTTATCGCCAATACCCCCGAAGTGGACGCACCACCACCACCGTCACCGGCGCCCATCGTCGGCGATCCCAAAAACCATCACCTCCGACCATTTTCATCACCGTCACCCCGCCATCTCCCCGGCATGCCACCATCCCAAACACCAAAGACAAAGAAATAGGAAGGGGGAAAACAGATCTCACATCCGGCCGAGTTCCCCAGCCGTCCGAGACGCACTTTGCGGCCACCAGCGCGTCGCCACGCCGGATCTCTGCCTTCCGCTGGCGCCCACTGTCGCCAGCCTAGCACGGCGCCCACCGTCGCCATCCTCCGCCCACGGTGCCGATCTCCGCCCGCCGCTCGAGACCAGCGCCACCGCTGCCTCCGTCCGGCGATTCCTCCCAAAACCCGCGCCTCCGCCAGAGGTACATCACTCCAGCCGCGCCCTTCCTCCTTGCTCGTGCAGCCGCGTCGGAGCGTCGCTCGCTGGCGAAACCTTCGCTCCACAGTGCCGTAGCCGCGTGGGTCACCTCCGCCTTGGCCGACTCCTCCACGGCGCTTGTAGCCATCCTCCGCCACCCCAGGCTCGTCGCCGGCGCCGGAGAACCGCCAGCGCGCTGCTTCCTCGGTAATCCCCCTCTCCGGCCTCTTTCTCTTATCTCTCTCTCGTGAAAATTTGGGGGTGGGAAAAGTTTAGCTGTACTGGGGTTTTTAAGGGATTTGGTTATTATATTATTATTATAATTATTATAATAATAATTGTCATTATTAAGGAAAGAGTTGTATTGTTTTAAGGGGTATTTTATTATTAATAATTATTATTGTTTCATGTTTTTATTACATAGTTAGTATATGAGATTTCACTTACCAGTATAAGTATATTATTATCATTCTTACTATGATTAATAATATTATTAGTATTATCATTATTATTATCAGTATTATTATTAGTGTTAATAAATGTTATCATTAGTAATGTCATTAGTTTTATTATTAATATTTAGTATATTGCTTTCAAAAATACATTTAATTAATTTCCTAAAGTACAGTTAGTTTTAAACCATAAAATATGATTGTATCAAATTCATATGACTTTGGAATTTAAAATATTAGTGTACCTAATTAAAATTATAGTTGGTAAAAAATAATAATAATGTTTATATTTCAAAATATTACATTAAAATATTTTGATCAAACAAATACCTAATTTGATTGTATCAAATTCGTATGACTTCTAGTATTTTTTGAGATATAAAGTTGTACCTAAATTATATATTTACAAACTTAGAGTTAGCCTAAAACGATTTTTTGATTAATAAAGTATTTACCAAAAATATAGTTTCACTAATAAAAACTAGTTTTTAACTATTATAATTTCTAAACATGGTATAGACACCTTTTACAAAACCTCATCTATTGTCACATCTTGATCATGACTGATCATATCTTCTATTTTCTCACACCTACATCAAGCATGGCTATTGGACGCAACGGAACATGTCAGAACATTACACCACTCCAGGTGTCCCCACAGGCAAGACACCTTGCCTTTACTGTTTAATTTCTAGCTCAATATCGTGCATGCTTTTTCTTTATGTTGTTCTTTCAAAATTATATATATATATATGCAAATTATTATATTTTATGCAATTGGCTTAGAGTTAAGGGACCACCGTATGTTTAGTGCATCTCATAAACTGTAACGATGTGCCACGAATTGTGTGAGAGTTGTGAGTCGCATAAAGATGCGGACTTGCATGCTGACCGTACATCGGTGCGTACAGGCCGTGTGTTAGGATATAACTGCTAATAGATTATGTAGAAGACTTGACAGTTATTAAGGATTAAACAGTGTCGTGGAGTCGACACATGTATAGCATCATGGGGAGGGGAAAAGATAGTTATTAGCGTAGGGGCTACATGTTCAGTACACACATAGATTTGGGCCGATAGTGTCTCGGATGAGCGCTACTTACTGTCCCGGGACCGATAGTTCTCGTATGAGAGCTACTTTCTGCCCATGGTCGATAGTGTCTCTTATGAGCGCTACCTACTATCACTCTCTCTCCATCTATGCTGAACACCTAAGCTCCTGCGTAGAACGTTGTCTTCTCAAAGTATATATCACATAGAATGGTTAGGAGCCTTTACACATGTATATTTTCTATTGAGCTCTTACTATTCAGTTTTATTGGCATGATATTATGTGTCTTGTTACGTCCCTCTGAGGACCTGGTGATCTCTCCAGGTGTGTGTTTTCATAATTTTTTGCAGGTGCTCTAGCTAAGGCCATTCCTTCCTCCGTGATGATTGTTCTTGGACTCGTCATTTGCTCTCGCTTGCTAAATTCTTTCCATGTATATTTTTCTATATTTAATTTGGTTGGTAGTGGACTTTGTCTTCGCCCAACTATTGTGTACATGACAAACTCAAAGTTGCTTTATATTATTACTTCTCTTTGTGGATGAGATTTAGTACCTTAGCTTTCTACATTTACAGCTTATGTATATATACGAGTCGTATATTTTCTCGTATGTATACAGCTGGCATGATACGTATCTAGTCCCAAGTATTTTGGGACTGGGGCGTTATATATTTTTATGGTGGCCCATGCAGGTCGAGTTTGTCACTTCGGTTACGTAATTGTACCGATGTGAGCCTGCAATATAGGATTAGAATCTAGAAATCTCATCCACCTACTTGACATCCTTTCTTGACTTAAATTTTGAACTCTCGTTTGAACTCCTTGAGTTGCATCTTGCTTGACTCCTTCTACCGTAAATTCTTAGTTTCGTACTTAGTGACAATTAGAAAGATGACTACACTCGTATAAGCTCATAGGTCAAACACATGGCTAGAAGGATTACCTTGACGATTAGTATGCATTAAGGTCTTATTTGTGTATAAAAGCATTTATGTTTCCTAGAAATTTGATTTTAAGGATTAGTTTATTCCAAGTTGAGTAGTAGTATATTACCGCCATCAAAAGGGATAGTTTAAATTTTTATTTTAAATTTACAAGGTGGTATACACAAGAGGATAGCTAGATTGAGAAAACAAAATTTTTATGTATTTTGAAATTGTGAAATAAATATGATTTATTAGGGATATGAAATCAATTTGAGAAAAATCTTGAGTTTTTTTATATTGTGACACTTGATTTACGGTTAACTTTAAGTTTGAATTATAATATAATCTCGAGATTATTTAAAGAGTTTAAATTAAGATTTTGTAGACGACTAGAGAGACGGGAGAGAACTTGAGGTTCTAAATTGCGCGTACGATATATAAGTTTAATAAATTTTGAAGAGATGATGGAAAAAAAAAGTTTAATTTTTTTTGGAAGATATCGGCTTTGAAGGAATTTTTTTTTCTATGATCTATGATTTATAGAGTTATTTAAATTTCGAGTTTAAAGTCTTGATTATGGATATTTAAATTTTGGTTAAAAAAATGATTTAATTTGGGTTACACGATTTGCGAATAATGAAATAGGCCAAGAGTTTATCTCGAGGTACATTTGAGAATTGAAAATTTTAAAAGTGATGGCTTATTATGAAAATTTAGTTGTGTCGCATTAGATATGATTTTAAAGGAAATTAAACTTTAAGTTATGATTAAATACTTGATGGAGTATCTTGAGATTTTATTTCGAAACTGTGGAGGAACTTGAAATTTGAAATTTGACCATATATTGGTAGAGGACCAAGAAACAAGCATGTCACCCTAATGGGATGCAAGTATTCCTTATTTGCCATGATAGTTGTATGTACTCGAGTGTAGTTAAGTCGTCTGCCAGACTATGTAAAGATATCCCAATTTTGACTCACTCGACACTCCCTCAAACCTAGACTTATCGTGACTTTCTCATACTCCATCTAAGTGACTATCATATCTCTAGAAACTGTATTCCAACTTATTTTACCTTGATTTACTTGAATCTGAATTTTCTTATTTTCGTGCTTTAACTTGATCAATTATTTTGAGCGTTAATCATTATCTCATGAATTCCCACTATCTATTTTAATTCTTTTGTGTCCTTTACCGTGATTTGGATATTTGAAGCACAACATTAAACGTTTCCTTCCCACAAATTTCACAAGCAAGACCTACACGAGCCCACCTTCATGTAGGTATATCATGTGCCACTAAAACACGTCTTCTTGTACTCTAATTTTATATTGCGACTTTCGGGTCAAAATGACTGGATTCTAATCCCTACCGTGAAACCAATATACTTTTTAACTATAGATGAGACCCGACCACGACTCAATTCTTTCGACCCAATATATAATTTTGTTCTACTTAATTCCTTACATGCTTAACCTTGTATTTTATCTTGATTGCTGGACCTATCACACCATTAGCTTATTTCTTGTAAGTTGGGTAGAATACCTTACGACCTAACCAACATTTTGTGGACCACATTGATAGGTTCACTTGGACCATAGAATACAGTAGACCCTAACATATCTAGTCAACCAAGCCGACTGTATAGGTCCAAATTTCGGGCGGAACTTAGATCTTATAAGATCTTGGACTAATTAATTTCTTTCATCATTACCCTTTACTTATTATTTTATCTACCTATGATGCTAAAATAGCTTAGTTTTGCAAGCGTATTCTTTATCAAGCTTGATCATGACATATGTTTAATGTGGGCGTCCACTGATACATTATCTAAATCAGAGCCGACGTATTATGGTCTGATCAACCAAAGTGCACTTGGTTCGCTTTTCATATTGTTCAACGTGGATGGAGACATAGTTAAACTTGCCCTAGAATCTCATCCATGACTACCTTGAAAATTCTCTTGAATTATTTAATCGCCTTTGAACCACATATTGGTAGTAAAAAGAAAACAGATTCCTTGAACTCTTGTGGGCTTTCGTCTTTTAACTATTCTAGACAAAGCTTGTGATTGATAGATAGACCAACCAATTCTCCTATGACCATGATATTTGTATATACTTGGGGATAGTTAACCACTGACCAATCATTATGACTATCCCCGTCTTGAGCTACTTGCCTTTTTCCTCAACCCTATATTCAACTTTCATGATTTTTTTTTTTTGAAATTTGAAGATGATTCAACTCTAAACCTAGATGACCCTATAGGCGACCCTATATCTTCTATCGTGACCCCTAATCACTTGAATGATTCCTATCATCCTTTCAATCGTGCCCTCAACCTAAACACTTACCATACAATCTTCTTCGAAGAGCCCTATCCCCCAAATCCCCAAAATATCCACTTAAGTTACTTCCATCATACTATCATGATTTTTACCTTGACTAGCAACCCTCGTTCAATTCCAAAATCGTAAATTATTTCGTTATTATCGAAATCATGATTTTCTAAAGCATATTTGTCGTTTCGTTGCCGCGCCCGATGAATTGTGTTGTCTTACCCTCGTATCCTGTCAACCCTACATATTCCTAAATTTCGAGGACGAAATTCTTGTAAGTTGGGTAGGATGTAAACCCCCCAAATTTCTAATATGATTTTTTTTATTAATTTGGAATCAACTATTATTTTTAAATTGTACGTCGCGTACGAGTTCGCAATTTTCGTATTTGTACGTAGCATGCGAAAATCGCGAGACGATATGTATTTTATATACAATTATTTTTGAAAGATTCCTTTGCATAGAAAATAAGTATTTATTTGTCGCGTCGCGATTGCCAAAATTTTTTATTATAAAAGGGCTATTAATTATTATTTTTTAGTAATTTGGAAAAATATGATTTATGTAAATATTCTATTTGCGAGGTACATGAAATTTAATTTCGTGTATATTTTAGTTTAAAAAAAACCTAATTATTCTATTCAATTACAAAATAAAGTATTTCAAATATTTAAATATTTATTGTAATTTTCAAAATTAATTATTATCATTAATTTATTATTTTGAAAAAGATATTTTAAATGTTGTTTGATTTCATATTTAATAAATTGCGATGATTTAAATTGGAAAGGATTTTATTGACCTTATTTTAAAATGGTTTTAAATTAAATATAAATTTTTTTTTATCTATATTGAATTGGATTTTTAAATCGATTTAAATTAAAGGTAGAATTTATATTTATATTAGAGATTAGATGATCTAGATTTAAAATAAAATTTAATTTAAATTGAGATTCGATTTATTTGAATTAATATTTATATTATCTAAATAGGGTTTAAAAAAAACCCAAGCCTTATCCTAATGAGAATTCCCACCTCCTATATTATCTAAATAGGGTTTAAACAAAACCCAAGCCTTATCCTGCATGCACGTTCACTTAACTTCTTCAACAAATGAGAGCACGGGATTTAAATTGTCACGCACCAGTACAAAGTGTAATGTACTGACCCTCGCTCTCAACAGGTACCCAGAACCAGGATAGCGTGCCAAGGGACTGAAGGCGATGCTCTTTTCTTTTGAAGCCTTGCTAGCACAAAGGCTAACTCTGCAACATTTTAAAGACTCCAATTCAACTGCATCATGCAGTACAAACTCTCACCGATCCCAGGTCTTAGAGAGTCATTTTGATGTTTTGTAAAAAGGGACGTAAATGTATGGAATGACTATCACATCGATGTCGGTTGTAAGCCCGAGAGGCCTCTTTTGTAATCGAGTCTGTAATCTAACTTATTATCAATGAAAATGCAAGTTTCCTTCTCTATATAAATGTGTTCAATTTCTCTGCGTACTCTTGTAAATGTTGTTGTTTCGGATAACCTTATGAACCGTCTTGTGCAAGCGCAACTTAGACTTGCACGACATCACGCCCGGAGGACGACTATCGATTCTACCGAATCGGGACGTGACAAAAAGGGATATGGATGACTATTCTAGAGCACAGAAAAAGAAAGATGAAGATGACTATTCTGCATCTGGTAATAAGGAAGGTGATGGAAGCCCCTTTTTGGGATGATGGTGGGTATTACTAAAGAATATGGATAAATTATCCTAATGGTGTTCCAACTATGACATCGGATGTTTTTACTTCTTTTTTGGTACTGTTCAATTTTTGGCACCCAAAATTTGTAAATTATTTTTTGAAACATATTTTATCAATTTTGAACCACATCAAGACAATTTCAAAATTATATCTTGTAGTAGAAAAAACACAATTAAATACTTATACTTCGATATACTCTTTTGAAGTGGTTCCATTGTGTTTAAAATTGATGAAATATGCTTCAAAAGAGCAAATTATAAAGTTGAGATGTTAAAATCAAATAGTTTAAAATTACAGAAACTCTTCCTAGACCGGAGGGAAAGGCCGCAGTTTAAACCGCGACCACATGTCCCCCCAATTCGCTCAAGCCCAGCTCAGCTGCTAACGTGGGCTCCTAATCCCGACCAATGAGGGAGGGACACGTAGACCTGTCAATGGTAGCTTATTGATAGGATATTGGCATTACCATATCTGAACCATTAACTATCGGATATATCTAATAACTATCCGATATCCGATCGGATAGAATGACTATTAATCTCCTGCATTTTAACACATGATTTTAACACGGAGAATGACTATTCTCCTGCATTTTAACATAGAGAATGGCCATTCTTCGTCATTTAACATGGAGAATGACTATTCTTCGTAATTTTAACACGAGAAATGGTCATTCTTCGTCAGTTTAACACGAAGAATGACCATTCTCCTGCATTTTAATACGGAGGATGGCCATTCTCAATCATTTTAACACGTAAAAAGGCCATTCTCCGTCATTTTAACATGAAGAATGGCAATTCTCCGTGATTTTACAACGGGTGTGAAAATTGCGAATGGAGAGTCACTAACGAGTTTTTGAAGTAGGATTTTAACATTTTGGAGGAGAAACCTATATTCGAATGTGAGCAGCGTATGGAAGAAGAGGAAGACTCGAAACATTTTTTTTGAAGAGTAGGTTTTGTGGGTATTTTCAATAAATTAGAAGGGCAAAACGGTCATTATGCTCCCTTTTATATATTTTTTGCTAATTCTGGACAGTGATAAAATGTTATCTTGCGGTGGATTTTTCATAAAACTTTTGTGGTTTTTGGGCATTTGATAAATTTTTCCATTTATTAATGCCATTTCTAGTATTTGTAATCAAGCAATCAAATAAAATGTCTTCCACCTTAACCACTTGATCTAGAGTTATTTGGTTGTAAATATATCATAGTACTTAATTAAATCTTTGGTTTATTTTATTTAAATAATAAGTGGAATATTTAAGTGATAATAATTTAATCTTTTTCATGTTTATAATTTAAGATTGGGAAAAATATTACTGTTAAGGGCGTAAAATAGTAATTTGGAAACAAAAAGAAACTTCATAATAACCACTTTATTTTTAGTTACTATAGCATATGATATTAAATTTGCTAATTTTAATAATTTATGGTGACAATATGCAAATAGAAATAGTTTATGGTATTTAATTGCAAGGTTGCCAAATCCTTTCTCCTTTCCTGCTCCGACCATCACGACCACCGCCGCCTCCACACCGACCTCAAACCCTAACCCTAACCGTTCATATTCCTCTATCTTCCTTATGACATCATCTCCCACCAGAAACCCTCACTCTAACTGTCACGTCCCGCTTCCGTAGGAGCAATCGTACTCGCTAAGGCGTGATGCCGCGTGAGCCTAGATTGCACTCACACAAGGCAGGTGCATAACGGTCGATTACAGGCTAAGCGACGGGGGTCGTCGCTCAGAAGTCCCAAGCAGAAACATTGAATAGTCAGCAACAAAAAATTGAAGCAAAACACAAGTCATGCAAAATACTCTTCTATAGATATTGAACAAAGATTACAATGTGTGCACCAGGCCAAATTATAAGTCTCTCAAGCTCACTTTTCTCTCATATTACAAGTCACTCTGCTCTCTCTCATTTCTCAGTACAAGAAATGAATATATCATTTGAATTCAATCTTATATATTGTTTGGAATTTTTTATTTTGTTGTATTATGTAAAAAAATTAAGGATTAAATTTTTATTCCAGTCGAGTCTATAATTTAAAATCTTATTTCATTCGAAGTTACTACTATAAAGTAATTGAATATACCATTTGAATTCAATCTTATATACATTATTTGTTCTAATTTAAATCGATATAATCTAAAAGTATCTGTATATCTTTGTCTTAAAATTAAAAATAGAAAAATAACTATTAGATAAGAAATGGGTGAAAGGTAAAAGAAAAGGCTTATTTATAATATTCCATTTTTATTATAGTTTTATATTATGTTTGTTTAGACAATTTACGTTCTTTGACATTAAAGGACTCAAAAAAAATCCTATGGTTGGCCAATATACTCCAAAACAAATAGGACAAAATATCCTACCAATTTCCAAACATTTAACTCTGAGTTGGAAGTATATTTCGAAGTACCAATGACTCAATATTCACAATAGTCCTATTACTACCCACAAACTATTTGACATATTTTTTAAGTTATACAACTTGAAGGGACATTTTTTTATCATGATACAAATCTATTTCGATTCTTAAGAGAAAATATGCAGCCAATTAACTACTGATAATGCATGAAACAATTTGGCCATGAATCTAGTTAGCATTATAATTAAAAAATGACAAATTTTGATTGAAAAAGGAACTTAGTATATTAAAGATGACATTTCTCATAACTTTTCGAGCTCTGTGATTCGTGCCATTGTCTCATCTCTCAAAATTTCTCTGTATATTTTATCTCCTCTGCTTCCTCTATCCGTATTACATACCAAAATTTAGGAAAAATTGCAAAGAAGAAGAAGAAGAAGAAGAGAGGAAGTGAATAATTCACGAACCTAATACGAAAATGATGATAGATACGATCGGGTTTTTAGGCGATAAATACGAACCTTGCCAACGGGGGACCTAGACTCAACGTGAAATACTTTCAGAAGATATCGAAGTAGGATCATATGCCAAAAGTATTGCAAGTATTACAATTTTTTTTTTTTGCATGAAATACTGTAAAATTGATTAGAAAAAATAATAATTATCATGTTCACGGACCGTACTTGAGAACTGTCTCGTTTGACACTGCAACCATTGCCCCTAGAATCAAGGACATGCTTTCCTTGAAAGATAAAAAGTTATTAATTTTACTATCTAAAATAAAGAAGATAGCTGACGCTCCATAAAAAAAAATGGGAGAGGAAAGTTTTTTTATTATTAACCTCGTAGTTATCAAAATAGATAAATGGAAAGAAATGTGAGTATAAATGACATTATTATCAAGATAACATAAGAGGAATAAATATGAGATAGTGTACCTAAAGTAGAGGAATAGATTACCATAAATTTTAAATTTGAAATATGTGAGTATAAATGACATTATTATCCTTAGATAAATATAATTTAACTATGTAGCTATCTAAGAATCTATATCATCCAAATACTCCTAGTATTTAGATTGTATAATAGTATAGATCATATCAGGTACCTAAATATTTTTTTTAAAATAATTAGTGGAATATTTAGATTGTTATCTAGTTATCTTCTTATTAATCTTATAATTCATTTAAATAATGATATATATATACTAGTAATGTCGCATTGCAAGTGCATAAAAAATATTAGAAATTTAAATATGAATTTATTTTAAAAACTATCATTCTAGGAATTGAACCTATGTAATCAAGAAAAATGTGTCCCACTAGTTAGAGATATTTAGTTATAAATATATATTATGTAGTTAAATGCTTGGTTATTTTTATTATTATACAATTAGTGGATTATTTATGTAGTTATTTACTTATCTTTTTATTATTATTTAATTTATTTAAACAAATGATATATATATATATATATATATATATATATATATATATATATATATATATATATATATATATATAAAATTTGGACGACTCACTTTTGAACAACTTTCAAACCGCATTGCATAGTATAAGTGAAGATGCTTGTATGCATACTTGCATGGGTTTTTCTAACGTGGGCAAGTAAATATTGAAGGAATCCGTATTGACACTAAATTTAAAAAAATATGACTTCGTTAAATTTATTCCTACCATTTGTGGGTTACATAAAATATTTTGCATATCCCTTACATTTCATAAAATAAGCAGAAATCAAAAAAAGAAAAAAGAAAAAAAAAGAGTATCATCTAAATATGATTCTATTATGTAAATAGAAATAGTCTAATATTACCTTATTTGTTCTTCGTGTCCATAAATGGGCGCAAGTAGCACCTATAAAAACAAAACAATAGCAACCCTAAAATTCTCAATCTCCAGCGAACTCTTGAGCATTCATAGTGCCAATCATGATCGTGGCCGGTCATGAGTATAACGCCGCTTTAGTGGTTGTCGTCGTGGTTGCCGTCTTTCTCTTCATTGGATATACAATATCGCGTTTGGTCGCGTGTTGTGAACCATGCATACGTAGAGCCGCAGAGCGGAGAGATGCTTCAAGCAACAAATAAGTCTTTTGTTAGATTTTTTTTTCTTTTTCTTTTTTTTCTTTTATGTTTTATGACTTACTTCCTCTCTGAAGTATCTCAAGTATGTACTTAGATGGCTAAAACAAAGCATGCAGCAGAAACCTTGGCTTATTTTCTATCAGTTGTTCTTCCCTCTCTCGTTGCTTTTGGGTCTCAAAGTTTTAAATAAATAATAAAGTTATATATATATATATATATATATATATATATATATATATATATATATATATATATATATATATATATAATGAGCACAATTATTTATGTCTATAAGAATTTAGCTAACTTAAATCTAATGGTTGGATGTATCAATTTATATTTAAGAAAAACTCATAAATTATTGACAATAAAAAGATTCCAAATCTTTTAAATTTTAACAAATCTTAATGAATATTTATCTAACCACGTAACAACCCAGCTCCTCTCCTACTTTAATCTATTATTCAACCCTCGATCTTCTCATGGCCAAGAAGGATGGCGTTGAACTCACCTATTAGAAGCAAAGGGTGCGATATCCCTAATCTTCACATATAGGATTGCTTAGTTTTGTATAAGTTTAATTGTTCATTAAAACTGAGTAAATTCATGTGCAACATGCTTAAAATTAAAAAAAATGATATTTTTTTGTAATTTTGAGATAAAGTTAGGTTTTAAATTATTAATATGATGAAGCAAAGAGATAAAGTTAGTTTTTAAATTTCTTCCCCTAAATTTGAGAGTAAGTTAGTTTTTCAAATTAGTTTCTCTCTTAATAGTTTTTTTATGGTAATGTTGAGATAAAATTAGTTTTTAAATTAGTTTCTTTCGTACTGTGCTGAAACAAATAGATAAAATTAATTTAGTAATCTTGTAGTAATTAATAGACAAGCCGCTTCAAGTCGGTATTAAAGAACTTGCATGGATTTTTTCTAAGCTCAAGTAAATATTGAAGGAATAGGTAGGGAGACAAAAATTTAAAAATATATGTATTTTTGTACTGTTGGTGTTTTATTCTTTATGTTGTGTGTTCACAACACTCTATTGTTAAAAGAAAGTCCCACATCGGAAAATCACACCAATATGTATCTCTATATATTACCTATGAAGGAATAGAGAGATGCACATGGGTTGAGGCCCAATGGAGGGTGCCATGTGGGAGGATTTTACATAGAGGTGAGAATAAGAAACCAACTTTTGGCCAAATGAAAATAGATTGGAGCTAAGCGACTCGGGCTCGGGCTAATGGGCTTTTGAGGCTTAATGTGGTTTTTTGATGGCACTTTGCACTTAGCACGACAGCTCGTCGCAAGGTGCATTGTGCGCTTTAGTTGCGCTCGTGCGCGTGGCGACCGGGGCGTACGGAGCGTTCGGGTCGTACGGGTCGAGCGGGTCGAGTGGGCCGTTCAAATCATGTAACGTCCGCGGGTCTTGTGGGCTCAGATCCGGAAATGGCTCAGATCCAGAAAATCCGGATCTGGCATTAATCCAGGACGTGCGTTCAGAATTTAAAAAGTCCATCTCGTGCCTATAATATCAGCAGCATCTCCTCTCTCCAAGGTCACAGAAAATAATCAGAGAATTTCCAGAGAGAGAGAGAGAAGTGCTGCTGCTATTCCGAGGAGTCGTCGTCGACATTTTTGGCCAGCGTTCTAAAGTTCTCTTCGAACTTGCTGGTTCCTGGAGGCTTGTCCGTAAGACGGATATAGCTTTGAGCGCCGGTGATCTTTCACCCCAGCAGGCTTTCTTCTTCCTCTGTTGCCTTCGAGAATACCGTCGCTTCTCTTTAGAAGTTATACGGTTCTGTTGCCTTCGAGAATACCGTCGCTTCTCTTTAGAAGTTATACGGTTCTGTTGCCTTCGAGAATGCCGTCGCTTCTCTTTAGAAGTTATACGGTTCTGTTGCCTTCGAGATTACCGTCGCTTCTCTTTAGAAGTTATATGGTTCTGTTGCCTTCGATAAATATTACGAAATAATCTTTTTAGATTCTCGTAATACAACATCACCTTCTTTAGGGTGTTGTTGCTGGAAACATTGTCTTTACAATTGTTTCTGAACTCGTATTTTTCCATCGATTGTTCGCCAAGGGACTAACAATCTCAAAGCTATATCGAAAAGTTGGATAACTCACGTGCATCGCTCGTCAATACCGACTTTAACAAGTTGGAGAAATTCGACGGCGAACATTTCCAAATCTGGAAACGGAAAGTAACCTTAAACATTCAACTCGTGGAAGTTGACCACGTGCTGAATAAGGAAGAACCGGTCGTTCCAACAACCGGAACCGCAGAAGTTATTGCCGCTGCTAAGTCCAAGCAGGCAAAATGGATTAGAGAAAACAGTATCTGTAAACTGTTGATTCTCAACAGCATGGAAGACTCTCTGGCAGAGTCTTATTCCAAGAAGAATCCTGCCAAAGAGATTTGGGACTCCTTGGGGAAATTGTACGAAGATGACGAGAATAGGTTCAAGATCTTCTTGGTTGAAAGATACCACAAGTGGACCTTCGAAGATGAGAAGGCTATGCTGCCCCAAGTAAAGGAGTTTCTGAAGCTGCGCCAAAAGTTGGATGACGAGAAGATGCCTCTTGTCGACAAGTTTATCGTTGGAGGAATCGTCTCTAAACTTCCTGCGGGTTGGAGCAACTTCTATGCAAGGATGCACCACAAGAAGCTGGACATATGTATGGAAGATCTCCTGCAAGAGATCCACGTTGAGGACGAGATGCGCTCTCAACAGAAGATGGATTCTCTGTCCAAACAACTGGCGAAAGCAAATCTGGTCCAAACCAGAGAGTACAAGGGGAAGCAGGCGGCTTCTCCTCATAAGAAGAAGAAGGACTTCACTAATCTGAAAGTGAAGAGTCCTTCATTCAAGAATCAGAAGTCCAAGTCCCATGTGACTTGTTACAAATGTGGCAAGAAGGGCCACTACAAAAGTGACTACAAGGAACCAGAAAAAGATGAGCCTAGTAAGGTTTCTTTGGTTACTAATCTGGTTGCAATGATAGCACAGGTTGCAAATGTGGGGGTTGACTCGGACTGGTGGATAGACACTGGTGCTACATGTCATGTCTGCTCAGACAAGGAATGGTTCGACTCATATGAGCCAACTTTCGAGAAAGTCATAATGGCAAACCAGGCACAAGCTGAAGTACTGTGGATCGGGACGGTGGAACTGAAACTCACATCGGGGAACACTCTGACGCTTCAAGGAGTGAAGCATGTTCCTGCAATTGCTAAGAACCTGATCTCTGGGAGCCTGCTTTGCAACGCAGGCTTGAGGATGGACATCAATGCTGGCCAGATGGTGATGTCCAAGAAGGGTACATTCTTCGGAAAAGCTTTCCAGACTGACGGAATGTACAAAATTCAGCTTGTTGTAACCCAGAAAAATGATATTAATGCTATTTCTACTTTGAACTATTCTTTTGAGTTGTGGCATAATAGGCTAGGACATGTTCATTGTAAAAGAATTAACAAGATGTCTAGCCTAGGACTTATCTCCAAGTGTGGGGGTAAGGTAGAGAAATGTGAAGTGTGTGCTCAGACGAAGATCACAAGGAAACCCTTTCACAGGGTCCATCGAAGCACAGATCTTCTGGAGTTGGTTCACTCAGATATCTGTGATTTCAAACAATTTTCTACAAAAGCCGGGATGAAGTATTTTATTACTTTCATCGACGACTTCTCAAAGTATGCTTTTGTCTACCTGCTCAAGTCTAAAGACGAAGCATTCGAGAAGTTCAAGGAGTTCAGGGCCGAGGCTGAACGGCAAACTGGACAACAACTCAAAAGGCTAAGGAGTGATCGAGGCGGGGAGTATCGGTCTCATGATTTCTCATTATTCTGTAAAGAACATGGAATCATAAATGAGACGACGGCTCCGTACTCTCCTCAATCCAACGGAGTAGCAGAAAGGAAGAACAGAACGTTGACAGAGATGATGAACTCTATGTTGTTGACTGCGGGTCTTCCAAAGAGCTTCTGAGGAGAAGCTGCATTAACGGCTACTTTCATTCTCAATAGAGTACCGTATGCAACTTCGGACATAACCCCTCATGAACTCTGGTTCAAAGTCAGACCTAACTTGAATGTCATTCGAGTGTGGGGGTGTCTGGCTTATGTGAAGCTCCTATATCTGAAGATTCAGAAGCTGGGGACTAGGACTACTAAGGCTATCTTCTTGGGTTATGCCGAGAAGAGTGATGCTCGGAGATTCCTTGATATAGAATCAAATCATATCATTGAATCTCGCGATGCTGAATATTTTGAAGACAAGTTTGCAAGGCACAAAAATATTATTCTAGCGGATCTTCCGGAGAATGATGAGAGTGCAAAGCAGACAGAAGTCCTTAAAGAACCAGTAGTCCAAGAAGAAGCCATTGTCGAAGAGACACCAGTTGAACCAGAACTCGCTGAGCCGTCAACTAAGCGAGTAAGGAGGCCGAAAGACTTCGGAGATGACTTCGTCACCTATCATGTGGAAGCAGATCCGCTTACCTATGATGAGGCGATGAAGACCAGAGATGTTGTATTCTGGAAGGAGGCGATAGACAACGAGATTGACTCAATCACCTCCAACAACACATGGGTGTTGGTTGACCTGCCAGAAGGAGCAAGACCTATCGGATGCAAATGGATCTTCAAGAAGAAGATGAAAGCAGATGGAACCATTGACAAGTTCAAGGCCAGGCTAGTGGCCAAGGGGTTTGCTCAGAAGCAGGGGATCGACTACTTTGACACTTATGCTCCAGTAGCTCGGATGACAACCATCAGATTGTTAATTGCTCTAGCAGCAATACACAAGCTGGTGATACATCAGATGGATGTTAAAACGGCATTCCTTAATGGCGAGCTGACCGAAGAGATCTACATGCAACAACCAGAAGGTTTTGTCGTCAGAGGTCTGGAAGACAAAGTCTGCAAGTTGATGAAGTCTCTGTATGGTTTGAAACAAGCTCCCAAAATGTGGCATGAGAAGTTTGACAAGGTGATAAGGTCAAATGGCTACAGGGTCAGTGAAACAGACAAGTGTGTCTATACGAAGTTTGCTGACGGAAGAGGAGTAATCGTTTGTCTTTACGTGGACGACATGCTAATCCTAGGTACGGATTTAGGCTGCGTCACAGAGACAAAGAAATTCCTTTCAACCAAGTTCAGTATGAAGGACTTAGGGGATGCCGACGTAATCTTGGGGCTCAAGATCATCCGGACAGGTACTGGAATAGCGCTGTCACAATCTCATTATATTGAGAAGATGCTCACTCGCTACGGGTATCAAGATCTTCCTATAATTGATACACCGTACCGGAGTGATCAGAAGCTAGAGCCAAATTCGAGGAAAAGCGTCAGGCAGTTGGAGTACGCTAGCGTCATCGGAAGCTTGATGTACGTTACTACTGCCACAAGGCCTGACATAGCTTTTGCGGTGGAAATGCTGAGTCGGTTCACTAGCAACCCAGGCGTTGAACACTGGAACGCTGTGAAGCGTGTTATGAGATATCTTAAAAAGACTCAGACATTTGCACTATACTACAGCGGAGATCCGTCAGTAGTGGAAGGCTTCAGTGATGCTAGCTGGTGTTCAGAGGTGGAGAGCGAGTATTCAACAGGTGGATTCATATTCGCTTTGGGCGGAGCTGCTATATCGTAGAAATCGAAGGAGCAGACAATGTTATCTCGCTCCTCCATGGAATCTGAATTCTTTGCATTGTATGCTGCTGTAGATGAAGCAGAGTGGCTTCGGGAGCTCATGTATGATCTTCCAGTGGTTGGAGCTCAGATACCGGCAATCCCGATATGCTGTGACAACCAGGCGGCAGCAGCAGTAGCATCAAATGAACTCTTTAACGGAAAGAAGAGGACTGTGCGGTTAAAGCACAGAGCAGTGAACGATCTCATCTAACGAGACGTCATTGCAGTGATCGATGTTCGGAGTCAGGAGAACCTGGCGGATCCGTTCACGAAAGGCCTCAAACGACAGCTGGTCGAGGACACAGCAAGGAAGATGGGTTTGAAGGCATTCTAATATTGTGCCATTATAATCCTATCAATAAATTTTATGTTATTGGTTCAAAGAGAAATCTACCAGATATCTAATTTTTTGATTCAAGGGAGGACTATTGACTGGAAAAATATTAGTTAACAGTGGATACTTGTTCTGCGGAACATGGAAGGGTTTCGGACCCAGAACCACTGTTGTCTACTATGAATTTTCTACGAAAAATTGATCCTGTGGAAAGGATGGCATAATGCCTTAATGAGTTCTCAGACTGAGTGAAGGTCTGTTATGCTTTACAGGAAGCATGGTAGCACAGCACTACAAGGAGTGTGACTCCATGCTATGTGTGGCGGTGACTCCACTATGAGGTTCTCGAAGGAGGTAAATCCTCGGCTATGTTAGCCAAGTCACAGCGGCGTAGCACCGCAAATAGGCAGTTGGCCTAATACTGTATATTGAATTAAAGAGGGATGTAGTCAGTACTATAAAGAGGAGGTGTTCCTCATGTTACGGGTGGCACGACACCACAATGAGGTAAACCCGGCTAGGGATAAAGCCTCGGCCTTGCAAGCCATGTCGTAGCGGCGTAACACCGCACAAAAGCGTAAGGCTTCATGCTGGGTAGTTTGGCACTACAAAGGGGCTAGACCTCATGCTACGGGTAGTATGACACTACGATGAGGTTTTCGGTGATTCGAGGTAAGATCCTCGGCTTAAGGCCATATCATAGCGGCGTAGCACCGCAAAGGAAGCGTTGGACGCTTCATGCCATGTCTCTTTAATAAAGAACTCACCTATAATGTATGGACAGAAAAATAGGCCGTTTCTTGAGGGTAAATTTGTAGACGCCCAAAATACATACATTGAAATCCAGGCTGGCACAAGGCCTTTAATGTGCAGCCAGAAGCACAGATAACTACATTATGTGAGTGAAAAAAATTACAGCTGTGGTACAGAATTCAAGGCGTAGTCCATTCTTGTATCATACTGTTGTTCAACCCATGCGGAAAGATTCAAGTCGTCACCGACATCTATCCTAATGCATAATGGACAGTTATTATGTGGAACGCTTAACTCATATATATAGAGATATGTGGGAGATTGTTGGTGTTTTATTCTTTATGTTGTGTGTTCACAACACTCTATTGTTAAAAGATAGTCCCACATCGAAAAATCACACCAATATGTATCTCTATATATTACCTATGAAGGAATAGAGAGATGCACATGGGTTGAGGCCCAATGGAGGGTGCCATATGGGAGGATTTTACATAGATGTGAGAATAAGAAACCAACTTTTGGCCAAATGAAAATAGATTGGAGCTAAGCCCCGGACTCGGACTCGGACTCGGACTTGGGCTCGGACTCGGGCTTGGGCTTGGGCTAATGGGCTTTTGAGGCTTAATGTGGTTTTTTGATGGCACTTTGCACTTAGCACGACAGCTCGTCGCAAGGCGCATTGTGCGCTTTAGTTGCGCTCGTGCGCGAGCCTCTGCACGGTCCTGCATGACGAGCGGGGCGTACGGAGCGTACGGGACGTACGGGTCGTACGGGTCGAGCGGGTCGAGTGGGCCGTTCAAATCATGTAACGTCCGCGGGTCTTGTGGGCTCAGATCCGGAAATGGCTCAGATCCAGAAAATCCGGATCTGGCATTAATCCAGGGCGTGCGTTCAGAATTTGAAAAACCCATCTCGTGCCTATAATATCAGCAGCATCTCCTCTCTCCAAGGTCACAAAAAATAATCAGAGAATTTCCAGAGAGAGAGAGAAGTGCTGCTGCTATTCCGAGGAGTCGTCGTCGACATTTTTGGCCAGCGTTCTAAAGTTCTCTTCGAACTTGCTGGTTCCTGGAGGCTTGTCCATAAGGCGGATATAGCTTTGAGCGCCGGTGATCTTTCACCCCAGCAGGCTTTCTTCTTCCTCTGTTGCCTTCGATAATACCGTCGCTTCTCTTTAGAAGTTATACGGTTCTGTTGCCTTCGAGAATACCGTCGCTTCTCTTTAGAAGTTATACGGTTCTGTTGCCTTCGAGAATACCGTCGCTTCTCTTTAGAAGTTATACGGTTCTGTTGCCTTCGAGATTACCGTCGCTTCTCTTTAGAAGTTATACGGTTCTGTTGCCTTCGAGAAATATTACGAAATAATCTTTTTAGATTCTCGTAATACAACATCACCTTCTTTAGGGTGTTGTTGCTGGAAACATTGTCTTTACAATTGTTTCTGAACTCGTGTTTTTCCATCGATTGTTCGCCAAGGGACTAACATGTACCATTTGTGGGTTTACATAAAATATTTTGCAGATCTCTTTCATTTAATAAGGTAAGCAGAAATCAATAATAAAAAAAGAAATATAATCTAAATATGATTCGATTATGTAAATATATAAATAATATAATCTTACCTTATTTGTTCATTATTTGTTCAGCGTGTCCATAAATGGGCACAAGTAGGACCTATAAAAACAAAATAATAACAAACCCTATAATTCTCGTATTAACGCTTGCCGTCGGCATTATGGTCCCTTGCGTCATTTGCTGCCTGATGGCCGTCAACTGCATAGGAAAGCCACGCCAACCCAAAATCCAAATCCTTCTCCATAGGTGGAATGTGAGAGTGCAAGAAATAAGTCTTTTGTTAGGGCTATGATGAGCATGGCATGCGCGGTGCGGGACACCGACAACGTCGGAGGACTGACGAAAAATGGTCACGATCTAAGCTGACATGGGCCAGAATGGGACATATGTTCATGAAAACTCAACTGATACGACGTCGCACGAGCGGTCGAGGACTGACACCATTCTACCACGGATATAAACAACGGCCGACCAGGCAGTCTGTTGTACGGTGCCGCAAGGACGTCGAGAAGACGTCTTAAGGACATCGTGCGCATAGAATGGGTGGCTGGACGGTATCGGCTGTTGTAGGCGTCGTGAATGTTAAGGATAGAGTCATGGGCGCCTTCGACGTCGTGGACGAAGCGAGGTGTCGAGTTACGGACGTCGAAAGACGTCATGACCGTCTCGTGGAGCTCTGGACCGCACGGGATGTGCGCATAGGACAATGATGACAAAGCTAGTGCGGACAAGATCCGCACGAAGAGTCCGAAATGATATGACGACCGGCTGAAAATCGTGTGCGGGAGGAACGATTTAACTGAACCCGCACATGCTGCTGGAAAAAAAATTATTTTTTATTGCCAAAGTAAATAGGACGGGAGTTGGGAGAAGACATAAACGAATAGAAGAGGGCCACGTGATGGAAGGACATAGAAAGATAAAATTTTGGAGATACATAAAATATTTTTCTTTTCAATTTTATGTTTTATGATGTATTTCTTCTGTTTATATGAAGTCTGTAGGTGGCTAGAAACTTTAATTTGACCAATTTTGGCCTATTTTCTGTCGGTTCTTTTCTGCTTGTTTATGGGTGTCAAGTTTCATCAGTTGGCTTAAATAAATAATAACGCAAATTTTCTTGCTTGTTGGCAAAATATCATCATATATATGATGTGTATCAAAAGGCTTTAGCAACTGGAAATTGCTGAGAAACCCAATTTCGGGGTGGGCTTTTATGAAATGCCCACCCGCTGGATAAGTTTTATGAAATACCCAGAATTAAGTATTTTCACGTTAAATATTCCAAGATTCCCTTTTAGATGCCACCCGCTAGAAACTGCTATTTTTATAATACCGAAACTACCCCTCCGCGCGAATTGGTCATCTATATGTATTTGAATTCAAAAAACATAGATCTGGATTGCGATTTTCGTCTTCTTCTTCTTCACGGGAAATCTGAATTCCATTGCTCTCATATTCGGCAGAGATCGCAAAGATCGTTCGTAGTTCGGTGTGTTTTTCTTCAGTCGAACTCAGATCATCGCTCGTCAGCATCATCACCATCATCATCATCTTCATCGTGGAGACATTTAAACTCAGATCTTCAATTGTGGAGAGAAGATCTTTCTTCTTCTTTTCCATAAGAATTATCATCGCTTTGAAAGAAGAACGAAACTCTTTATTCCTGAAAAAACTAAATTACACGTTTTAACACTGGAAATGACCATTCTCCGTCTTAATTAGGACGGAGAATGGCATTCTCCGTCTTAATTAGGACGGAGAATGCCATTCTCTGTTTTATTTAAGACGGAGAATGCCATTCTCCGTCCTAATTAACACGGAGAATGACATTCTCCGTTTTCGTCTTAATTAGGACCGAGAATGTCATTCTCCGTCTTAATTAGGACGGAGAATGGCATTCTCCGTTTTATCTAAGACGGAGAATGGCCTTCTCCGTCCTAATTAACACGGAGAATGGCATTCTCCGTGTTTCTAACATGGAGAATAGTCATTCTCCTGCGTTTTAACACTAGAATGACCATTCTCCGTGATAAATTACACGGAGAATGGCATTCTCCGTCCTAATTAAGACGGAGAATGGTCATTCTCCGTTTAATTTAGCACGGAGAATGGCCATTCTCCGTCATAATTAGGACGGAGAATGCCATTCTCCGTTTTATTTAACACGGAGAATGACATTCTCCGTTTCATTTAACACGGAGAATGGCATTCTCCGTATTTCTAACACGGAGAATGGCATTCTCCGTGTTTCTAACACGGAGAATGGTCATTCTCCTGCGTTTTAACACTGGAATGACCATTCTCCGTGTAAATTAAGACGGAGAATGTCATTCTCCGTCCTAATTAAGACGGAGAATGGTCATTCTCCGTGTAAATTAACCATTCTCCTGCATTTTATGGTTAGCTGAAACTTTGGAGGGCCATAACTTTTGACTGGGAGGTCGAAACGAGGTTCCGTTTGTCGCAAAATGAGCGTATCGTCGAGGAGACTGAAAAGCTTTACCGTTAGACGGCCTTCCGAAATTTTAGATTCACAAAAAAATGATGTTTGGACCTCCGTTTTAGCACTTTTGTCGTTCGTCCCGGTCTTTCCGAAATTTTTCGACAAGTTTTTGAAGATTTTTGAGGAGAAAACCTAGATTCGAAAGTGAGCAGCGTATGGAAGAAGATGGAGTATTGAAACGTTTTTTTAAGAGCAGTTTTGTGGGTGTTTCCAATAAATTAAAAGGAAGGGCAAAAGGGTCATTTGGAACCCGCTTTGGATAAGTTTCTCTAATTCTGGGCACGCGATGAAAGTTTTTTTAGCGGTGGATTTTACATAAAACTTTTTTAGTTTTTGGGCATTTCATAAATCTTCCCCTTTAGCAATGTACCCTTTAGCTTTAGACCATCCGATTTTTGTACACTTACATCAGACTGCAAATTATAAATTTATATAGGTCATTTTGATTCCCTATTGAGCACCATATATATATATATATATATATATATATATATAAAATGGTTAGGTCTTCGAGCGTTCTCTCCGCGAGAGGCGGCGAGGAAACAAAAAAGTGGGATCCTGGCGCCGTGGCCGGCGGATCCAGGGAAGCGGAGGAGACGGCTGAGGAATGGGAGAGCGGTGGGGGCTGGACCACCATCCAAAGGCGGAGACGTGCGTTCAGCAACAGCAAGCCCTCCCTCATGCCAATGGAGGAAAGGGGATTCCTCCGACCAACCTTCGGAAATAGGGTTGAGGGCGGTTACAAGAGTCGAGTAGCTGACGCTCGACAAGGGTCACAGAAGTGTAGTGGAGCTCAGGCTCCGGCAGGGATGTGGCGGGAGACCAAAAAATCGGTCGAAACTTCTCACGTTTTTCAGCAGAAGGAAGGTCAAGCGGGAAGGAAGGGGGTTGGCAATAGTAATTTCCCCTCTGGAGGATCTCAGACGCAAATGAATCACCAGGGGACTCCCTCGGATGATCAAGGACAAGCCAGAACAGGGAGGACGTGGGCGGAGATGTATCGATCCAACTGTCCATCCACAGTCGACGAGATGCAGTATATTGAACCAATCAAGATCGACGGGAGGGCAGTGGCAGAGTTCACCGGGAAAGATATGGAGGAAACAGGGGAATATTGGAAGAATACGATCGTGCTATATGTAATGGGCAATAAACCGTTCTATGGGCAAATCAAGGCGTATGCTAATCGAGTGTGGCACCCCAAAGGCAGTATCGAGTTCTTCTCAAGAGAGAATGGTTTCTTCTTTATTCGTTTTGGCACTACGGAGGATATGGAGCGGATCATCCATGGTGGTCCATGGACATTTGATGGGAGGGCTATAATTATCAAACGGTGGTCTATAGGTATTCATTGCGAGAAGGAAATTCTGCTCTCAGCTCCCATTTGGGTTAGATTCCCAGACTTCCCCATCCAGTATTGGAGCATCCCTATGCTCATGAAGCTCTCGAGTCTTATCGGTATCCCTATCAAGGCGGACGAGGCAACCACCAAGAAGACGAGGATATCATTCGCTAGGGTGTTCGTAGAGGTCAATGCAGGGGATAAGCTGCCTCGAGAATTGGAGTATGTCATTCCAAGTGGGCAAGTTTTCACTCAGAAGGTTGATTATGAGTGGGTTCCCCCATCTTGCGACATATGCAAGTGTTTTGGTCACTTGGTTAATAACTGCAATCGTAAGAAGCACAAGCATGACGGGTCGACCCAACCATCCGATGTTGAGCCAATTTTCTCACAGAATAATCAGGTAGAGCCAGATGAAGGGTTGGCAGAGCCTGCAATAATGGAGATCGAGAGAGATAATGCTCAAATGACGGAGAGATCAAGTAATGCAGAGGAAGCGGCCACAAGCCAGGTAGCTCATAGGGAATCAGAGAAGAGGTTGGTAGCCTCAGTTGTTCCCAACTCTGGGCAGAGTATGGAGATCACCATCCAGGGAGAAGAAGAAGGTTCCCCTTTGTCGATTCTCGAGAAAAGGATGGGGACACACGATTCTATTGCAGGGAAGATTTTGGCCATTGAAGGAAGTCTTTCCTCTCAACATATAGTGAATAACAATCAGAGCATGGAAAACAAGTCCTCAGCTTCCATGAAGGAGCATAAAGTTCGGAAGAAGGACACTCCTAATCTTGCCAGGGCCAAGGGTGGGAGCAGTAGCACACAGGAGGAAGGTCATGAAGAAGAGCTCAGACTTACCATGGTTAATCCAGAGTGGGAGGCTTTGTTACTCAAAGTCAATCCAGGCACTAAGTCCGGGAAAGAGAATGTAGGTAACAGAACAGACATCACTGCCGCCCCTTCTCGGTCGTGTGTCAGGATTTTGAAGGAACACCCATCCGGTTGTTAATGTCGATCCTCGCTTGGAATGTAAGGGGAGCCAACTCATTAGGTAGATGGAGAAGTGTTCGAGAGCACATGAGGAAGTTTAGAAGTTCGATAGTTATAGTGTTGGAATCTAAAATTAAATCGGATTCTATCCTAGCTAGAAGGGTCCCTGACAATTGGGATGCGGTTCATAACCTGTTTCTTAACAATATGGCTCGAATTTGGATCCTATGGAATAAGAGTGTGTGGAATGGCACCATTCGATTCGAGTCGCAACAACTGATAGTGATGGAGTTTACTAATGCAGGGGGTATGAAATTTCTGTTGGGAGCTATCTATGGGTTCAATGACCGCAAACTTCGGGCTTCCATGTGGACTGACATTGTTAAAGTCAGTCTTGGAATGGGTTCTTCGCTCCCCCTCCTCTTCATGGGAGATTTCAACGCTGTCATGTCCAAGAGCGAAAAAAGAGGCGGGAGGCCAGTCCCGAACTTTATTCTCGATGACTTTCAGAATTGCGTCATTAAAGCAGGTATTTCTGATCTTCACAGGCTTGGGATGGAGATGACTTGGAGCAATCAATCTTCAGAGAGGCGGATAGAGTCCAACAATGACAGAGCATTAGGTAATAATCTCTGGTTCAATTCGTTCCCTGACATTAGTGTCACTGGGCATCCTTCCTGGACGAGTGATCACTCTCCGCTCACGGTGGACTTCTTAGGCGTCTCAGGGCATAGCTCCCCCCCGTTCAAATACTACAATTCATGGGCCCTAATTGAAGGATACAATGAAGCTGTGCTGGGGGGATGGAGGTCTCAGTGCTCTGGATTCAGTCAATATCGACTGATGTCGAAGCTTAAGAATGTCAAATCCAATCTCAAAGAATGGCAATGCAGGCTCCCGAAGTCCTCTCTGATTGACAGTAGCAAACAACTCGATCAGATTCAGCGGAGCAATCAGATATCCAACACTACGGATAGTCTCGAGCTCGAATCCAAATTGAAGGAACAGGTCAGTAAACTCACTATGATCGAGGAACTCAATTTGAAACAGAAAGCAAAATGTGATTGGCTCAGGGATGGCGACAGCTGCTCTAAATTCTTTCATGGGATTGTCAAAGCTAGACGGAGACACAATCACATTGCCATGCTCATTGATAAGAATGGCAGGAGAATTGACAACCCTATTGATTTAAAGGAGGAAGTCATCAAATTCTTCACTGAGTTGTACAATGGGGACGCTCATAACCAAATCCATCCTGTGGTTATCTGTAAAAGGATGGTTACTGAAAAGGCCAATGCTGGGTTACACGAAGTCGTTTCACTCAAGGAACTTGAAGACATAGTGCCCTCAGCCAACCCCAACAAATCTCCGGGTCCTGACGGCTTCTCAGCGGGTTTCTTTATCAGACATTGGGACACAGTGAAGATACTCTTCCTAGAAGTGGTCAGGGACTTCTTCCGTACGGGTAGATTGTTGAAACAACTCAACCATACTTTTATCTCGCTTATCCCGAAGAAAACAGGTACGTCCTCTCTAAATGATTTCAGGCCTATCTCTTGCTGTAACTTTATCTACAAAGTTATAGCGCACCTGATGGGAAGACGCATGAAGAACATATTGCCTGGGTTGATCTCTCCTAACCAATCAGCATTCATCAAAGGGAGAAGCATTGCGGAGAATAGTCTCCTGGCGAATGAACTCGTTAGAGACTTCAATAAGCAAGGGAGTGACAGGGCCTGCATTAAGCTCGACCTTAGGAAGGCTTACGATTCCGTTGATAGGAAATTTGTGATTCATATCATGAAATCTATGGGATTCGATCAATGGTGGGTCAATCGAATTTTCGAATGTATCTCCACTCCTTCCTTTTCTATTATGGTTCGTGGCTGTCCGGTGGGTTTCATTCATAGTAATAGAGGGTTGAGACAGGGGGATCCCCTCTCGGCTTATCTATTCTCGATGGTTATGGAACACTTCTCGTGTTTAATGGAGGTAGCTGTTCATGCGGGGGAGCTGCTCCCGATTTACAAGCTAGTTAAGCCCTTAGTCTCGCACTTAATCTACGCAGATGATCTGTTAGTCTTCTTGAAGCCTACTGACAGCGGGATCCGGAAGTTACTTGACATTCTGAATAGGTTCGAGATGGCCACTGGGCTGAAAATGAATAAAGACAAGAGCGATATCTTCTTCAACAGAACGTGTGTGGAGAAGAGTAGATGGGCATCAATGTTACAAGTTGATATTGGTTCTCTTCCGGTTAGACATCTCGGGGTGCCACTGAACATTAACTATGTTAGTCACTCGGATTGTGAAACTCTAATCCAAATGGTGGAGAATAGGCTTGAAGGGTGGCAAGCCTAACTTCTTTCATTCGGAGGTCGGCTAGAACTAGTCAGGTCAGTGGTTAACTCTATGATTGCCTTTTGGTTCCAGGTGTTCATTCTGACTAAGCAAACGATTCAGAGAGTCGAGTCTATGTGCGCTAGATTCATCTGAAAAGGAGGAGTTCCGGCGGTGGCTTGGGAAGAAATGTGTCGTCCGAAGGACGAGGGCGGAGTTGGACTCCCTTCCTTGTCCACTCTCAGGGAGATGGCAGCTCTAAAACTCTCGTGGAGGTTCATTGATGGCGACTCCTTATGGGCTTCGTGGATGAGGAGCAAATACCTGAGAAAAGAGAGCTTCTGGTCAGTTCAAAGCAACTCCAACTTTTTTGGAACGATGAAAGGGATATTGCAACAGAGGGCCCGACTGAAGACTTGCATCCGTAGGGTCATAGTTGATGGAGTCGATACAAATGTGTGGACTGATCCCTGGCTAGAGCAGTCGAGTATAGCGGATCGAGCCAAGATGAATATGCACAGTATCAGGAACAAGTCCGAGAAGGTAAGCTCCCTCATTCACAATGGGTCCTGGTTCATTCCAGCGGGGTCGGTGTTCGGCAGGTGGTCGAGAGTCATCAATAGGATTCCTATAGACAGAGAAGCGTCCAAGGATTTCTGGTTGTGGACGGCAGCGGACAATGGCATTTACTCGTTGAAGAAAGTGTACGACAGGTTCAGGGAACGTCGGGAG
This sequence comes from Iris pallida, assembly GCA_029216955.1. Lineage (NCBI taxonomy): Eukaryota > Viridiplantae > Streptophyta > Magnoliopsida > Asparagales > Iridaceae > Iris > Iris pallida. The sequence continues at coordinate 1,210,332 of JANAVB010027997.1, forward strand.
AAGTTTAGATGGCATAGCATCATTTGGACTCGGGAAGTAGCTCCTAAATTCAATTACTGCTTGTACAAAGTCTTGTTGAAGCGACTACTAACCAGAGACAGGTTACATAGGTTCGGGTTACGGATGGAGGACCTGCTCTGTCCTATCTGCTCCAGGGAGGTGGAGTCTCACAATCACCTCTTCTTTCTTTGCAATTTTAGTTGGGAAGTCTGGCAAGGTCAGTGTAGGAACCTTGGTATTGGATGCAGTAATTCCAGATCGATGGAGGACGTTATTGTTGGGATTGAAAAGATCAAGATCAGCAGCTCCCGGGGATATGCTAGAGCCAGGGCTCGGCTTCAATGTACGGTCTGGCACATTTGGCGGGAGAGGAATAGAAGAGTGTTTGAAGGTTTACATAATTCGGTCAAATCCTTAGAAATTAGTATTCATGAGGATATTTCCTTAATGCGATGTTCATAGATATGATTTGGAGGGATTATTGGTGAGGGGGAGAGATTGTAGTCTCAAATATTTCATTAATTTTTATAAAGTTGTTACCATTCCAAAATATATATATATATATATATATATATATATATATATATATATATATATATATATATATATATATATATATATATATTTTTATATATATATATATATATATATATATATATATATATATATATATATATATATATATATATATATATATATATATATAGGGAGCGGATCAAAAGCCCCCCTTAGAAAGCCCCCCAAAAACCCCCCTCACTCTAATTCGTAATATTAATGTTAATATTAATGTTAATATTAATGTTAATGTTAATATTAATGTTAATATTAATTTTAATGTTAATATTAATTTTTTTTTAAATTTTTTTATATTAATGTTAATATTATTGTTAATATTAATGTTAATGTTAATATTAATGTTAATATTAATTTTAATGTTAAGTTTAATGTTAATTTTAGTATTTAATGTTAATATTAATATTAATATTAACATTAACATTAATATTAACATTAATATTAATATTAAATTACGAATTAGAGTGAGGGGGATTTTTGGGGGACTTTCTAAGGGGGGCTTTTGATCCGCTTCCATATATATATATATATATATATATAAAAAAAAAAAAATATATATATATATATATATATATATATATATATATATATATATATATATATATGCATGGGTTTTTGACTCGCTTAGAAAATGTGATATGTGCTTGTCGTTGTTAATTCCAGCTGGAATTCCACACGTTATACCAATGTTATTTTTATGGTAATTTTCTAAATTAAATAGTTGCTTAATTGGGAAGAAACTAAAGTTCTTGTAACACTTGTAGGCACTTGGAAGCAGGAAAAATTAAAAATAAAAATACATAAAAAGAGTAATTTTTTTTTTTTGTCGTGGACTGGAACCCAACCCATCTAAAGGCTGAATCTGCCCCCTGCATGGAAAAGATCGTAAACAATTATTTCTTTCAATATATATAATTATTTGTTGACCCTTGCAAACTAATTGCAATTTTGTGTTACGTAACAGGGCCTGTTCGGTTGGCATTTTTAACACAGTTTTGAGAGTTGAAAAGAAAGGGTGGGGGGAAATAGCGTTTGGCAGTTGTCATTTCCAAATTGTTTTCAAAAATTTATTTTCCAATGTTTTGTCATAACACAGCTTTGAGAAAGCAAAGAAGTCGACGACTGCTTGGACGGGAGAGCTCCAGCGGCCGTCCTCACCACCACCAACCCCCTTAGAAGTCGACGTCGGCCTGGCCGGGGGAGCTCAAGGGTGGGGGAGCTCGAGCCGCCTTCCTCACCACCACCAACCCCCCTCGAAATTGACGACCGTCCAGACGAAGTCGACGTTGGCTGGAGGACAGCCGCAGACACAGACGAGGACGACGTCTCCGTCAGCGTGACCGAGCTGACGTTGGTGTCCGCTTCGTCCTCTATATCAACGTCGAGGATGGTATTACATATTTAAGCCCTATCCTTGATGTTAATAAAACTTATAATTTCTGCTAATAATGGAAGTTTACGGTGCTGACAGTGACGAAAACATTATCTATACCTGTAAAACAATGTGATAACATAATTGTAATTTATAAACTTTTTTTCTCACAATGATTCGAAGTTTGTAAAACCTGGAACCTGCAAGTTCATTATCTTTCCGACCTCCATATCTGATTCGAAGCTTCCAATTGCAAGTTCATATCACATCAATGATAATTCACTCTGTTTTGCCACTTCCATTGTCATTATACCTTCCCTCTCTAGTCTCTGAAATAGCTGGTTTAGATACAATTATGCTATTTGGCTTCTAAAATATTTGGATGATGTCATTTCCATTATGTGGCATCTGACATGGCATATGACATAACAGCTGACAAGGTAAATTTTAACCCAAAAAATTAATTATCCAAATTTTTTAATGTTAATATTAATGTTAATATTAATATTAATTTTAATATTAATGTTAATCTTAATGTTAAGGTTAATTTTAATATTAGTTATCATGTTAATTTAAGATTAATTTATTAATTTACTATTAATTTTAATTTAATATTAATTTTATTGTTAAATTTTGCCATGTCAGCTGTCATGTCAGCAATCATGTCATCTGCCACATAATAGGAGATGGTATCACCCAATTTTTTTGGGAGCCAAATAACATTTTTTGTTTAGATAACATGAACTACAATGATACGTGACTTGAAATGTCATTAAAAAAGTATTAAAAAATGTATTTTGAAACTTCATGTTCTTGATATTAAAAAAAGTATTAAAAATGTAGTTTAAAAAATGTATTTTGAAACTACAATGGAACCCTAATGATATCAAATTTCTCCACATTCCTCTCCTCTTCACTGCTTTTGGAAAAAAAAATATTATTATTAGTTAAATATTGTCTTATTTCCTCATTCTTCAATTAGGCTTTTATCGGATTTGAGCTCACTTCCGATATTTTTTGCCGATATACGTCCTAATTACTCGTAGGTAGCCTTGCTTATGAGTATATATCAATTCCCTGTATCACAATCAGAAACAGCTTAGCCTACTCATAAAGTCGAAGTTGAACTAAAGACTTGATCACCAAAAAGAAACTAATTCAAAGAAATTTTTGTTATTGCCGGGACACAATTTTTCGATGGAAAACTGAGAATATGAAACAATTGTAAAAATAATGTTTCAACACAACACTTCTAGATCTAAAAAGATATCGTTATGATATTACGAGAATCTAAAAAGATTTCGTAATCACAGCAGTGAAGAAGATGACAGACGGAAGATGGAAGATGGCCTGCTGGGGTGAATGATCACCGTTGCTCAAAGCTTTATTCGCCTTACACGAACAACTTCCAGGAACCAACAAGTTCGTCGGAGAACTTGGAACACTCCTGCTCTTCTGACTCCTCGGATGGACACGAACCCCCGTGCAAAAGCAACGCTGGTGCGGCACCTTTTCCCTCTCTCGAAGGCTGTTGGAATTCGCAAGCAAATTTCGATCAGAACTGTGTTAAAGAACACGTCTGAATTTTCTGTTTACTTGTGCTAAAAAACACTACGTAAACTTTCTCTGGTGGCTTCTCTTTCTATTCTGTGTATCAGCCTTGAGAGAGAGGATGCCTTATATAGGCCCTGCAGCAACTGGTCGGTTGCCACAAAGTTAGGGACGTGGTAATAACCACCCCGAACATGTAGCAACCGCCCAGAACATGCAAACGCATGTTCTGCTGCCAACTGCGCACACCCAGCGCTCCTTGCACTATGTGCGACAGAGCGCGTACTGAACTGCGCGCACTGCACGCACTGCGCACACTGCGTACGCAGCACAACCAGCGCAACCCGAACAACCCGCGCAACCCAGCACAACCCTGCGCAACCCAGCGCAACCTAGCGCAACCTGAGCGCAACCTGGGCACGCACCTGGGCAGCGCAACTGGGCATGCGCAACTGGACAGCGCAACTGGGCTTGCGCAACGTGGCAGCACAAGTGGCTCGCGCAACGAGCGCAACTAAAGCGCACTATGCGCCTAGCGACGATGCTGACGTGCTAAGTGCAAAGTGTGCCAACAAAATGCCACATTACGCCTCATGAGCCCATGAGCCCGAGTCCGAGTCCGAGTCCGAGTCCGAGTCGCTAAGCCCCTACGGGGCTTAGCTCCCATGGAAATAAATTTTCCAAGAGCAAAAAGCATGAATGTTTTTATTGTTGATTTAGCCCTTTTACCATTTGAAAAATAATCCCACATGGCACACCCATGTGCACCTCCATACCACATATGCATCTCTAAAATAGGAAAGCTATTATATAGAGATACAACTCCTTTGGTCTAGTCGATGTGGGACTAAAATTCACGTAGAAAAAGACCAAACTCCAACAATCCCCCACATATCTCTATATATATGGGTATAAGTGTTCCCCACAGTAACTGTCCATCATGCATTCGGAGAGATGTCGCTTACGACTTGAATCTTTCCGTGTGGGTCAAACAATAGACTATAATACAAGAATGGACTAAGCCTTGAATTCTGCATCATAGCTTAAATTCTTTCCGCTCGCATAATGTAGTTACGTGTGCTTTTGGCTACACATTAAAGGCCCTGTGCCAGCCTGGTTTCAGTGAATAATTTTAGGCATCTACAAGTTTACTCTCAAGAGACGGCCTGATATCTCTTTGTCCATACACTATAGGTGAGTTCATTATAAATAGACAAGGCATGAAGCGCTTTGCGCTTCCCTTGCGGTGCTACGCCGCTATGACATGGCTTAAAGCCAAGGCATTACCCCTCTCTGGAAATCACCCCATATCTGGAAACCTTTGTAGTGTCACACTACTGTAGCATGAGGCAACTGCCTCTTCGTAGTGCCAAACTACCCAGCATGAAGCCTTAAGCTCCCTTGCGGTGTTACGCCGCAACGACATGGCTTGCAAGGCCGAGGCTTTATCCCTAACCGGGTACCTCATCGTGGTGTCGTGCCACTGTAACATGAGGAACTCCTCCTCTTTGTAGTGCTGACTACATCCCTCTTTATTTTAATATACAACATTAGGCTAACTGCCTATTTGCGGTGCTACGCCGCTGTGACTTGGCCTGCAAAGCCGAGGCTTTATCCTATTCCTGGACAGCACCCCACATATAGGAACCTCATCGTGGAGTCATCCCACTGTAGCATAGAGTTTCACTCCTTGTAGTGCTGCGCTACCGTGCTTCCTGTAAAGCACACCAGGCATTCACTCTGCCTGAGAACTCATTAAGGCAATTAAGCCAACCTTCCTACAGGAACCGTTTTCCGCAGAAAATAATAGTAGACAACAGTGGTTATAGGTCCGTAACCTCTCTATGCCCAATAGAACATGTACCCACCGTTCCTGATATTCTTCCGATTAGTGGTCCTCCCTTGAACCAAAAGCTAGATGCCTAGTAGATAAATCTTTGAACTAATAGCATAAAACTTTATGGTAGTAATACAATAATACAATATCAGAATGCCTTCAATCCCATTTTACAAGCTGTGTCATCGACCAGCTAGCGCTTGAGGCCCTTGGTGAACGGATCCGCCAGGTTCTCCTGACTCCGAACATCAATCACTACAATAACACCTCTCTTGATAAGATTGTGTACTGCCCTGTGCTTCAACCGTACAGTCCTCTTCTTCATGTTGAAGAGGTCATTTGATGCCACCGCCGTAGTCGCCTGGTTGTCGCAGTATATCGGTATCGTAGGTATTTGCCCCTAACCACTGGAAGATCATACATGAGCTCCCGAAGCCATTCTGCTTCCTCGGCTGCGGTATCTAGTGCAAAGAACTCAGATTCCATGGATGACCGAGAGAGCATAGTCTGCTTCTTCGACTTCCACAATATAGCAGCTCCACCCATTGTGAAAATGAATCCACCTGTGGACCTCTCGCTCTCCACCTCTGAGCACCAACTGGCATCACTGAAGCCTTCCACTACCTGCGGATCTCCGCTTTAGTACAATGTATATGTCTGAGTCTTCTTGAGATATCTCATAACCCGTTTCACAGCTTTTCAGTGTTCAGCACCTGGGTTGCTCGTGAAACGACTCAGCATTCCTACGGCGAAAGCTATGTCAGGCCTTGTGGCAGTAGTAGCATACATCAAACTTCCTATTACGCTTGCATACTCCAGCTGCCTGACGCTTTTACCTGAATTAGGCTTCAGCTTCAGATCACACCTGTATGGCGTATCGATCCCTAGAAGATCATGATACCCATAACGAGTGATCATTTTCTCAATATAATAAGACTGTGACAGCGCTAGTCCAGTGTCTGTCCGGATGATCTTGATCCCTAAGATCACATCAGCTTTCCCCAAGTCCTTCATACTGAACTTGCTTGAGATGAATTTCTTTGTCTCCGTGACACAGCTAATATCCGTACCTAGGATAAGCATGTCATCCACGTACAGACAAACGATCACACCTCTTCCATCAGCGAACTTCGTGTAAGCACACTTGTCCGTATCGCTGACCATGTAGCCATTTGACCTTATCACTTTATCAAATTTCTCATGCCATATCTTGGGAGCCTGTTTAAGACCGTACAAAGATTTTACCAACTTGCAGACTTTGTCTTTAAGACCCCTGATGACAAATCCCTCTGGCTGTTGCATGTAAATCTCTTCGGTCTGCTCGCTATTTAGGAAAGCCGTATTCACGTCCATCTGATGTATCACCATCTTATGTATTACTGCGAGAGCAATCAACATTCTGATGGTGGTCATCCGGGCTACTGGAGCATACGTGTCAAAATAGTCAATCCTCTGCTTCTGAGAAAACCCCTTGGCTACCAACCTAGCCTTGAACTTGTCAATAGTTCCGTCAGCTTTCATCTTCTTCTTGAAGATCTATTTGCATCCGATGGGTTTTGCTCCTTCAGGAAGATCAACCAACACCCAAGTGTTATTTGAGGTGATGGAATCAATTTTATTGTCAATTGCCTCCTTCCAGAAAACCGCGTCTCTGATCTTCATCGCCTCATCATAGGTAAGCGGATCAACTTCCACATGATAGGTGACAAAGTCACTTCCGAAGTCCTTCGGCCTCCTCACACGCTTATCTGACGGCTCAGCTTGTTCTGGTTCAACCATTGTTTCAACAACAACATCTTCTTAGACCACATCTTCATTGAAGACTTCAGTTTCTTGTGCACCCTCATTATTCTCTGGAACATCCGGAAGAACAATATTCTTGTGCCTTGCAAATTTGTCTTCAAAATATTCTGCGTCGCGAGATTCAATGATATGATTTGACTCAATATCAAGAAATCTTCGAGCATCACTCTTCTCGGCATACCCCAAGAAGATCGTCTTAGTAGTCCTTGTCCCAAGCTTCTGAATCTTCAGATCTGGAAGCTTGACATATGCCAGACACCCCCACACTCGAATGACATTCAAGTTAGGTCTGACCTTGAACCAGAGTTCATGAGGAGTAACGTCAGAAGTTGCATGAGGCACTCTATTTAGAATAAAAGTGGCCGTCAATACAGCTTCTCTCCAGTAGCACTTAGGAAGACCAGCAGTCAACAACATTGAGTTAATCATTATCTGTTAATGTTCTGTTCATCCTCTCTGCTACTTCGTTTGATTGAGGAGAGTACGGTGCCGTAGTCTCATTGACAATTCCATATTCTTTGCAAAACGATGCGAATTCATGAGACCTGTACTCCCCACCTCGATCACTTCTTATCCTTTTGAGTTGTTGTCCAGTCTACCGCTCAGCTTCGGCTCTGAACTCCTTGAACTTCTCGAATGCTTCGTCTTTAGCCTTCAGCAAGTAGACGAACGCATACTTTGAGAAGTCATCGATGAAGGTTATGAAATACTTCATCCCGGCCTTTGTAGAGAACTGTTTGAAATCACAGATATCGGAGTGTACCAACTCCAGAAGATATGTACTTCGATTAACCCGAGGAAAGGGTTTTCTTGTGATCTTTGTTTGAGCACAAACTTCACATTTCTCTACCTTACCCCCACACTTGGAGATAAGTCCTAGACTAGACATTCTGTTTATTCGTTTACAATGAACATGTCCTAGCCTATTATGCCACAACTCAAGAGTATAAGCAGAAGGAGTGATTTCATTAATTACATTGGACTGATTTACAAGCTGAATTTTGAACATTCCTTCGGTATAAAAAGCTTTCCCGAAATATGTTCCCTTGATAGACATCACCATCTGGCCAGCATTGATGTCCATCCTGAGGCCTGTGTTGCAGAGTAGGCCTCCTGAGATCAGGTTCTTGGCGATAGCAGGTACGTGCTTCACGCCTTGAAGTGTCAGAGACTTCTCTGAAGTCAGCTTCAATACCACCGTCCCGATCCCGAGCACTTCAGCTTGTGCCTGGTTCGCTATCATAACCACTTCAGAAGTAGGGGTGTAGGTGGTGAACCACTCCTTACTGGAGCAGACATGGCAGGAGGCTCCAGTGTTTACCTACCAGTTAGAGTCAGTCCTTACCACATCAACCTGTACAATCATAGCAACAACATCAGTGATCATAAATACCTTTCTAGGCTCTTCTTGCTCTGATTGCTTGGTCTTGCTTTGCATTCACTTTTGAAGTGGCCCTTCTTGCCACACTTGAAATAAGGCATATGAGATTTTGCCTTCTTTCGCTTGAAAGAAGTCCCCTTCACGTTCAGATTGTTAGGGTCCTTCTTCTTGCTGTGGGAAGCCGCCTGCTTTCCCCTTGGTTCCTTGGTATGAACCAGATTGGCGTTAGCCAATTGCTTGGACAGTGTGTCCACCTTCAGTTGAGTCCGCATCTGGTCCTTAACATAGATTTCCTGCAAGAAATCTTAAAGGCTGATCTCAAGCTTCTTCCTATGCATGTTTGCATAAAACTCACCCAGCGGGGAGCTTTGAGACAATCCCTCCAACAACAAACTTGTCAGGGAGGGGCATCGCTTCGTCTTCCAACTTTTGTTGCAGCTTCAGAAATTCTTTTACCTGCGGCAGCATGGACTTCTCGTCCTCAAAGAGCCATTTGTGATATTTTTCAACCACAAATATTTTGCTCCTGTTCTTGTCTTCTTCGTACAATTTTTTCATAGACTCCCATATGTCTCTGGAAATTGGTTTCTTACTGTAGGATTCTGCTAGAGAATCCTCCATAACATTCAGGATAAGCAACCTGCAAATGCTATTCTCCCTTCTCTACTTAGCCTGAAGTTTAGTAGCCGCAGTGATTGCGGCAGCAGACCCAGTATCTGGAACAGCAGGTTCCTCTTCAAGCAGCACGTGATCAACATCTCTGAGTTGAAGAGTGAGATAAACCTTCCTCTTCCAGACTTGATAATGCTCTCCATCAAACTTTTCTAACTTACAGAAGTCAGTGTTGAGGAGTGAAACATTAAAGTTTTCCATCGTAGAAATAAAGGTTTGAGATTGTTATTGCCGGGGCACAATTTTTCGATGGAAAACTAAGAATATGAAACAATTATAAAAACAATGTTTCAACACAACACTTCTAGGAAGGTTGCGCAAGTATAACGAAGATCTAAAAAGATATTGTTATGATATTACGAGAATCTAAAAAGATTTCGTAATCACAGCAGTGAAAAAGTTGACAGGCGAAAGATGGAAGATGGCCTGCTGGGGTGAATGATCACCGTTGCTCAAAGCTTTATTCGCCCTATACGAACAGCTTCCAGGAACCAGCAAGTTCGTCAGAGAACTTGGAACACTCCTGCTCTTCTGACTCCTCGGATGGACACGAACTCCTGTGCAAAAGCAACGCTGATGCGGCGCCTTTTCTCTCTCTCGAAGGCTGCTGGAATTCGCAAGCAAATTTCGATCAGAACTGTGTTAAATAACACGTCTGAATTTTCTGTTTACTTGTGCTAAAAAACACTTCGTAAACTTTCTCTGGTGGCTTCTCTTTCTATTCTGTGTATCAGCCTTGAGAGAGAGAGGATGCCTTATTTAGGCCCTGCAGCAACTGGTTGGTTGCCCCAAAGTTAGGGACGTGATAATAACCACCCCGAACATGTAGCAACCGCCCAGAACATGCAAGTGCGCCAACAAAAAGCCACATTACGCCTCATAAGCCCGAGCCCGAGTCCGAGTCCGAGTCGCTAAGCCCCTACGGGGCTTAGCTCCCATGGAAATGAATTTTCCAAGAGCAAAAAGCATGAATACTTTTATTGTTGATTTAGCCCTTTTACCATTAGAAAAATAACCCCACATGGCACACCCATGTGCACCTCCACACCACATGTGCATCTCAAAAATAGGAAAGCTATTATATAGAGATACAACTCCTTTGGTCTAGCCGATGTGGGATTAAAATTCACTTAGAAAAAGGCCAAACTCCAACAATTTTATGTATAAGCTTAATTTGCCCTTTGAAATTGTCTTCATAAGGTTCAATTTAGCAATACATTTAAATCAACTGGATGTTGTGTATCAGAAGTAGGAATGATTTCTCTAATCATAATTTTTTGAAGTAGCTCTAATCATGATCAGTTGAGCCAAGCTTGCTGAAAGAAATATCTTCATTAATATTTAAATAGCTTTTATAATTTCTCATAGTTTATTTCTTAGATATAAATAGCTTTCTAATATCTGAATTTCTATGTAAGATTTAAATAGCTTCCTAATATCTTATAATATAGTTCTCAAGATTTAAATAGAGTTTATAATGATCTTAAATTTGTGAAGAGAGGATGAAATCAGGAGGTAGGAACCGATTTTAATTCAACCTCTATGAATGAATTTTATTTTTGGGCTATCTTGTTCTCAGACCAATCAGTCCTACAGATGCATCTATCTATCTTGTTGTTGTATCCCAACCGCGCCGGAAAATCGACCCGTGAAAACAGACGCCACCTTTCGGTTTTCCATTGGATAATTTTTTTACGAGGTTAGCAGGGGAGAGTGTTATTTTATTTATTTCCACCCAATCACGTCCTGACACATAGCACAGCTGTTTGTTTTTCGAGTGTTTCTTTTTTGGGGGGCTGTCAGGTATTAGTCTCTCTTTGGAGGGAGAAATTTGCTCTTCATTGCTTCATTATTTTGACGGTTTCTATGTTAATAATTATGAACGTTGGACATTTATTTGACCATTTTCCAACTAAAAAACTTATTTATGGCGCTAAATAAATCAGCTCTTAATCACATTTAACCACCTATTAATCCTTTGGGTAGGTCTTGATTAATATAGACAACAACTATACCATCGTCTTCTTCACTACTTCTTGCACCAAATCATCTCTATCCCTATCATCATCAACCAAAACTGAAACACTCCCCACAACCAGATTGTCCATTCCTGTGCCGACAACACATAAATCACCGATCTCTCTTCAACAACTCTCGTATCTCCATTTTTTAAGATTATCTTCATTTCTTTAATGTTAATTATATATATGGTCAAATCTAAGTTCAGGTGGTTTCACCAGGAGGTGTATGGAGCAACGGAAAGCCGGTAGTGAGAAACATTTACCTTTAGAAGGATTCCAGAATATGTTTGTACATAAGCATCAAATAATCTCTTAGAACAGTACGTATACGACTTCTCCCATAGACCGATCATAACACTAATTGTTTTCTTATTTTGTTTTCAGAAAAAATAAAGAATTATTCTAACACTATCAAAATGGATATATTGAAGCATTTTAACTCAGTACACGTGTCCACTACAAAATGTTCTCCCCATAAAGGGTCTGCTTGGATAGATGTAACTCTTTGAAAGTGTGAAAGTGGCACTTGCAGCAAGTTGAGTTTCCGTTGACTTGCGACAAGTGGCACTTTCCAAAATGTGTTTAAATGGAGTAATTTTTGTCTGCTGCAAGTGAAAGAAAAATTGGTTTGGTGTTTGTATGGTTGTTGTAAGTGGAAAAAAAAAGTAGTTCGGTTGTTTGGATTGTTGAAAGTAAAAGTTTTTTGGAGATGTGGTAAAGCTAGGTATGGTTAACCCCAACTTCTTCTTTTGTATAGATTAAGAATAAAAGTAATTTAGCAAAGTTATATCAATATTACACTTGAAGTTTCACAGCCATTTTATCAAATTGGATAATATAATTAAATTAATTAATATTATTAAATATATTCTCTTTTTCACATTCCTAGTATAAAGACAGAATAATTTTATAGTATAGCATACGAAATATCATGAGAATACGATGCTATATTGGCCGAGCATCATACACAAGAAGAATTTTCTCATTGACAAAATTTCCAACATTTCCAACATAGGTCAGATATCAACATGTATCAGAAAATTTCTTTACAGAATTTCACATTCCTCAGCAAAGTTGATCATTTTACCAAGTAACATACACAAGAATAATTTTTGAAAAAAGCAAAATACACGAGGCTATATTGGCCGAGCATCATACACAAGAAGAATTTCCTCATCATACACGAGGCTATATTGGCCGAGAATCATATTGGTCGTGCATCAAACCTCAGCATCATACTTCTTCATTTCATACTGATACATGCGACAATTGCAACCAAGTGATACTCGAAATGAAGTTGAAACCAACTGAATACCAATATGACTCCCAAGGCTACTGCAAATTTCAGAGAATAGATACATAACCATCTTAAGCACATGAGGCTGATAACCAAGTAAAGCAAACTGTAAGGTTCAGCATTACTGGAAAAAATATATCAGAAGATAATGTATGGTTCAGCATTACTGCAAATATATATAAGACCATGTATCAGAAGACAACATTGGCAATTGTCCAAATTATATCAGAATGTCTAACATGTATCAGAAGACAATGGAGTTTTCCATTGTCTAAATTGTCCAAACTGTAAGGTTCAACCAATATATGTTGTAATGCCCCGTCCCGCTCAGTCAATCGGAGGAATCGAAATGCCGACAACGTTCGGACTTAGCCTTGCAACGGCTGCTCGAAGGCTCGCTCGGTCGAGGCGACTCCTCGCTCAGGTAGGGTAGTTTCGGTGAACTCGCCTCATCTTAGCCTTCACTTAATAACTCGCATGTTTTTAACTTGCACAAGTTAGGCTTGTTAATAAAAGAGATGCATCCACATAGCTAAGGGAATAATTCTGACCCGTCGGAATGTCTTAGAACATGGAAAATGGTTCAATGGTCTGCTTAGAAGTCGGCTCAGCGTGCTTTCAAATGATACTCGATCCTTCGTCCCATGGCTTGGGAGAAGGAAGTTGGCCTAAGTTGATAAGTTGCCACGACACTCGAACTAGCCTAAGACATAGGCGTCGCCCGCGAGAATTCTTGATAAAGCATGCACGGTCCCTTCGTCCATGGCTTGGCATAGCCTTCGCACGTCCCGTAAGTTAAGTCGTCTTGCACGGCTGTTGGCTTAAGTCTAGGCACCCGTAAACTTGGTTGTTCAAGTCGAACGCATGCGCGACACATTCCCTCGATGCGAAGCTTGGCGTAGCCTTTGCTCGTCAAGTCGATTCACAAATAAGTTAGGCAAAGTTATGCCGGTCGGTCTAAGCCGTTTCTAGCACTGTCCCGTTCTATCTGCGGTTGTCAAGTCGCGTAGCCCCTCGAGAATAAGGCTTGTCGTATAAGTATATGACTTGAGTGATAGCGTTGCCTATAGAACCAGGCATATCTAAGGTACGAGCCACGGTGGATTTAGTAAAGAGTATGCCACGGACAAAGGAAGTTCACGTGACTTGTTGTCGCTGAGATCGGTCCCGCTACTTGGGAGTCTCGATAAGTCTTGATAAGCAAACACACGAGATCAGTCCCGCTACTTGGGAGTCTCGTTAAGTCTTGAAAAGTCTCGTACATGAGATCGGTTCTGCTACTTGGGAGTCTCGATAGAAAGAAGGAAAACATGGTCATGAATAGGGAAGGACTTGGTAGATCAAGTTGCATGATCATTGGACAACTTGTCGACAAGGTGTAGTCTTCTCGAATGATCGTCGGGGCGCCGGGATCATGTCGGCCCGGGGGAAGCGAGACGGCTCAAAGAAGGATGTTGGATAGCCGTATGGGAGTATCGGCGCTTCCGGGGCTAGCTACCCATGGAAGGACGATCCGATACCCCCGCCGAGCCGAGTCCAAGATAGCTTGACATTGCTAGTGACCACGCATGTAGATGGGTCGACAGAGTAGCAACAAACTGCGTGTATGCCTTTGGATTGGGTCTAGAGCTTGAATGCAGGTCTAGTCGGTAACACAATATTTGGGCCTAAGATTGGGCTGCAGCATATGCACCGTGCTTGGCACGATAGGTGGCATCGGGATATTTATTAAGTCGACACTATGTTTCACAAATCTTGTCTAAGTTGGTTTATGAGTCGAACAGGAAGAGCACAAGGCGGTAGCATGGATAAGTCTTAATTGCAAGGCATGGCCTCAATCTTGAAGCACGAACAAGTTCTAAGCAAGGTCTAGAGGCATGACCTGCACGAGTCATCCCCTTGACGTCGATGGCACAAGAATGGTCTAGAGGCACTTGAGTTTAAGTGAAAGCCTTGGCACGACCGAGTTCACATAAGTTGCTCCTCGACGAAGCAACGTCTCGAATATGTTGAAGTCATGAATATAGTATGGCACGACCCTGCCGTCCCGAGTTGCAGTTCGATCAAGTATGTAAGCGATGAGGTACCGCCTCGATCGAATTACACGTTGACATGATAGCACGACTATGTCATCGCATAACGAGTTGGTTGATCCTAAGGCAAGACTAGAAAGACAATCGAAAGGGATTTAATCTTCATAAAGTAAATGAACGTGTCGGTTTTGTATGGGTAGACGAGGAGCTCACTCCACCAGTACAGTTGAGTATTGTCACCTACACAGTTTCCATGTGCAGGCACAGGTAGAAGCTCGTGACGCGGAGCTCGCTTGGATGCGTCGAGGCACGGAGTTGCTTGGCGACTCGAAGCATGCGGCCACGTGAACTCAAGACTTATACATGACGTAATGTATGGACATTACCTTTCGAAGCTTCCGCTGACTCAAGCATTGTATCAAGAGATGAGAGACAGCAGAATGACTTGTATAATGAGAGAAAAGTGAGCACGAGAGACTTGTAATCATGGCCTTGCGCCTATTGTAATCTGATTGTTGAATATCAATAAAGAGTACTTTTGAGTAACTTGTGTTTTGCCTTTAAATTTTTGCTGCACGTTTCAATATTTCTGCTTGGGACTTCTGTGCGACGACCCCGTCGTCGCCGCTGTAATCGGTCGTTATGAAACTGCCTTGCACGAGCATAATCTAGGCTCGTGCGGCATCACGCCTTAGCGAGGACGATCGCTCCTACTGGAGCGGGGTGTGACATAATGGTATCAGAGCACGGCTTTACGTCCTTGGACTTCATGTCGAATTTCTCAGTTTTGAAAGCTCGTCGTTGTTAAAGAAGTGTGCGCTCTCTCAAATATGTCACTCGGTATGTCCATATAATAAGTCTAAATATTTTCAAAAGCTCGTACAAGCGTTCACTCGAATGCATCGATAGGCCATTGCCGGACACATTGGTAGGCCTTTGTGTCGAACGGTGTCAACTTGACTTGCTAGAAAACACATGCTAAAGTTAACATGTCATGTGCGTGCCTAACTAGTCCTACGATGACTCTAGAAATTGAGCATGCAAACTCGGACTATAGTCCGCACGGGATGGCTATGCACACGGCCTTTTGGCTAAGTTGTGCCACGTGTCGCATACCCCGACTTTTTGGTGCAATCGAGTTGCGAGCGATATCAAGTATCGTTCGGTCAGGAACGAGGATACACTTAGAGTATTTATCGATAGGAATGCTATCGGACTAACGCTTAGGTGTGCACGAAAGATTGGCTTGAATTTTGAGGAATAGTGCGAACGACTTAGTGCGTCGATACGACGTGAGCGATTACGCTAGAGATTCGTCAAACGAATCTGAAGAATGTCTTAGAGTTTAACGCGAACATGATTTGGCTAGATCGGATGGCTCGAATCCTGAGTGATGTATGGTTTGTCTTGGAAAATTATTCGAGCAAAAATTGAGGATTACGAGTAAAAACGAGTATGTCGGCGAGGCAATGCGATTGTACAAAGCCTTAGAATACGTCACGCTTAGTTGGTCGTGACTTCAAGTGTCCCGAACGAGATGTCGTTTGGACGACTTGTGAATGGACAACGCGAGTTAGAAACACGATATCGAATCACGATTCGGAATAATGAATAAAAGGTGAATGTCTCGATCGAAGAAACTTGGAGGATCGTGCTTGTGATTTCGGATTTCTGATCGAATGAAATTAAGGTATATCCAATTCGGACAATAGCATCAGTCGTATGACTCAAAATTGGTTGCAAAGGAAGATTGTCAGGTTACGTATATCGTCGATGGTATTGAGGCGTATCAAAGATCGATATACGATAACTCGGGGGTACTCTGACTCGATTGGCGAATGACGATCGTGCAAATGTCATTGTTCTGATGGATGCTATAATCGGGATGTTAAAATGTGTCGAGGAAAAGATAAACTTGGCTCGAGGATTTTCTAGTTGAATGAATGACGATCGGACTATCGAATCGAGATCTTGGATTGGACGAAAAATAAAATGTTTGGATTTGCTTCGTCGATGACCACGACGTCGACATCCTTGTCTTATGCGAGCGCAACTTCAGCCTCACACATGCGTTACACCGATTAGGGCGATCACTTCGCGTGAGCGCTGGTATGGTGATTCATACAGCGGGGGTGATCGAACTTGCATGGCGTGGCAATTTGTATGCTTCGACTTATGGTTTGACGCAAAGGTGGACTTGAGAATGATTCAGTATGCTTGATAAATTGAACTTGAGGAATGAGTAGGTCCAATCCGCGTATCGAGAATAAATTAGTTTAGACTCAAACAAGAGTTACGCCCCGATGAGAATGATTATTCCACGGGAGCGTTGTATGGTGATTCATGAACCACCGTAGATAATCAGACTCGCGTGAGATTGGGACGCAACATATTGTCGAGCTAGATGACCTCGTGATCGAATACATAAATTGGTTAGAATTAGTGGATTGAATGGATTCGAATATGCGCAACGCGTGCTTGATGCGAATTAGGTGATCGTGCTCGATGTTTAGAAATCTGAGTTACGCGAGCTTGGGTAGAAAAATCCTGTACTACCGACATTGGTTTGACCCTAGGATTGGGGTCAGTGTTGGCATTATTGTTGGGAAACTATGATTTCAATCCTGACATTAACTTAGCCTTGAGAAATGGCCTAGCGGTTAGGCGAGACGCCCATGTTTTAAGAGTTATCAATCGAAAGATTGATCTTGAGGATTGGCATGGACGGATAGTGTGAATCACGAATATAGGAATACCCCTTACGAGATTCGGCTGACATACATATATTTCAGGGACGCCTGAGTATGTGTACGATGCGATTCGAGTGAGAATGACGAATTCTCTATCATGTGGCTTGGTGAATGCATATATTTGGGGACGCCTGAAATGCGGGCACGATTCATCCAAGTGATACATTGCGTTCAAGCATGAATTAAAGAATGAAAATGGTCGAGGATTTTGAAATCAAGTTACTAGAAAGATTGATAGTCATGCGAGCGTGGCTCGAAATCAAAGAAATACATAGACGAAGTGTATACGATAAGTTCTGGCATACCTGCACGACTGTTATAGTTCCGTGTCTAGGCTCGATTAAGTCTTGGCTATAGAAATAGTAGGATGACTTGCCTTCAGGAAAGTCTCGATGATGAGACTTGTTCTGAGTGGTGTATGATGTAATGCCCCTTTCCGCTCAATCAATCGAAGGAATTGAAATGCCGACGGCGTTCGAACTTAGCCTTGCAACGGCTGCTCGAAGGCTCGCTCGGTCGAGATGACTCCTCGCTCAGGTGGGGTAGTTTCAGAGAACTCGCCTCATCTTAGCCTTCACTTAATAACTCGTATGTTTTCAACTTGCACAAGTTAGGCTTGTTAATAAAAGAGACGCATCCACAAAGCTAAGGGAATAATCCCGACCCGTCGGAATGTCTTAGAACATGGAAAATGGTCCCACGGTCTGCTTAGAAGTCGGCTCAACGTGCTTTCAAATGACACTCGATCCTTCGTCCCGTGGCATGGAAGAAAAAAGTTGGCCTAAGTTGATAAGTTGCCACGACACTCGAACTAGCCTAAGACATAGGCGTCGCCCGCGAGAAGGCTTGATAAAGCATGCACGGTCCTTTCGTCCATGGTTTGGCATAGCCTTCGCATGTCCCATAAGTTTAGTCGTCTTGCACGACTGTTGGCTTAAGTCTAGGCACCCGTGAACTTGGTTGTTCAAGTCGGACGCGTACACGGCACGTTCCCTCGATGCGAAGCTTGGCGTAGCCTTTGCTCGTCAAGTCGATTCACAAATAAGTTAGGCAAAGTTATGCCAGTCAGTCTAAGCCGTTTCTAGCACTGTTTTGCTCTATCTGCGGTTGTCAAGTCGCGTAGTCCCTCGAGAATAAGGCTCGTCGTATAAGTATATGACTTGAGCGATAGCATCGCCTATAGAACCAGGCCTATCTAAGGCATGAGCCACGGTAGATTTAGTAAAGATTATGCCACGGACAAAGGAAGTTCACGTGACTTATTGTCGCCGAGATCGGTCCCGCTACTTGGGAGTCTCGATAAGTCTCGATAAGCAAACACACGAGATCGGTCCCGCTACTTGGGAGTCTCGTTAAGTCTTGATAAGTCTCGCACATGAGATCGGTCCCGCTACTTGGGAGTCTCGATAGAAAAAAGGAAAACATGGTCATGAATAAGGAAGGACTTGGTAGATCGAGTTGTATGGTCATTGGACAACTTGTCAACAAGGTGTAGTCTTTTCGAATGATCGTCAGGGCGCCGGGATCATGTCGGCCCGGGAGAAGCGAGGTGGCTCAAAGAAGGATGCTGGATAACCGCATGGGAGTATCGGCGCTTTCGGGGCTAGCTACCCATGGAAGGGCGGTCCGATACCCCCGTCGAGGCGAGTCCAAGATAGCTTGACATTGCTAGTGACCACTCATGTAGATGGGTCGGCAGAGTAGCAGCAAACCACGTGTATGCCTTTGGATTGGGTCTAGAGCTTGAATACAGGTCTAGTCGGTAACACAATATCTGGGCCTAAGATTGGGCTGCAGCATAGGCACCGTGCTTGGCACAATAGGTGGCGTCGAGATGTTCATTAAGTCGACACTATGTTTCACAAGTCTTGTCTAAGTCGTTTTATGATTCGAACAGGAAGACCGCAAGGCGGTAGCATGGATAAGTCTTGATTGCGAGGCACAGCCTCAATCTTAAAGCACGAACAAGTTCTAAGCAAGGTCTAGAGGCACGACCTGCACGAGTCATCCCTTTGACGTCGATGGCACGAGAATGGTCTAGAGGTACTTGAGTTTAAGTAAAAGTCTTGGCACGGCCGAGTTCGCATAAGTTGCTCCTCGGAGAAGCACCATCTCGAATATATTGAAGTCACGAATATAGTATGGCACGACCCTGCCATCCCGAGTTGCAGTTCGATCAAGTATGTAAGCGATGAGGCACCGCCTCGATCGAATTACACGTTGACATTATAGCACGACTATGTCGTCGCATAACTAGTTGGTTGATCCTAAGACAAGACTAGAAAGACAATCGAAAGGGATTTAATTTGCACAAAGTAAATGAACGTGTCGATTTTGTATTGTAATGACCCGCTCCGCCCTAGCGGAACGCCGATTCAAACGGCAAGTGCAACGACTCAAACGAGCCGTCGACCCGAAGAGTTGGCATCGACCTGATGAAGAATCGATGCAAGGCTTACATTGGCCCATCAAGATGAATCCAGATTTAGACTTTCAAAGGCGCGCTCGGAGTATCGCTCGGCCGATGCGAACATCGCTAAGGTGGGTGGCTCCGATGAACCCGTCTTTGCTTAGCCTAGACACATAACAATAAGGACACTATTGTTAGAATCGCTTGGCGTCAACACCGTGCATGCTAATAAATGAATGACTCAACGCACCTAGCTAAGGGAATAATCCTATCATGTATGCTTGTTTAGAACATGGAAAAGAACTCGGCAAATATAGAAACTCTCGTACCGCGCTCTACGCTCGTGCTAAGGCACAAGCTTACGTTCAAGTCCCTTATGCGTTCAACAATGAAACAATGAATGGTTTACAACAATGAAACAGGAAGACTATCAACATAGTCGTTCCGAGTAGAGTTTAGCAACATTAAAAGACTATAGGACCGATGGGTCGCCAAGGCGACTCTCGCACGGGAAGTTGCATAATGTATAAATAAAAGAATAAATGAATAAACGAATGAGTGAATGAATCAATGAATGGATGAATACGAAAATGAATCAATGAACGAACGGACAAGTAAAAAAAGAAATGAAGGAATGAATAAACGATAAGAAAGAAAGGAATGGTTAGCGACAGGTGTGACAGGAACGTGCAACGGGGCTCGCTACCCGTGCTGCACAGATGCCAACCTGGTCGATAACGCATTATGGCTAAGGGTTAGCCTACGGCTCGAAGATAGCCGTTAAGTTAAAATGACAAGATAATACGAAATGGTCGTGGACAAACGGCACGGGCGATGGAGGGTATACCGTGGCCGTGTAGTGGAAGGATTTTGTAGTACGGACGTTGTAGGGGAATACCGTGGCCGGCCTAGGCGGAATCAAAACGGGGCTTACGGGCTGCTTGTGTACGGGCTTGGGCACCAGGAGATCTAAGTGCAGGGTATATTCAAGAGACTTAACGGGATGTACCTGCCATCACCCTACGCTAATTTGAGAAATACCAAGGGAAAATGTCCAAAATGGCTTGTCATGCCAGCGACCGGTGCATATAGATTAAGTGGACTTTGCTGGTGGCTATCCACGTACAAGTCCTTGCATTGAAATCAAAGTAGTCTAAGTTAAATGAACAATCGCCTACTGAACGGCTTGAAATGTATCACACCAAATGATAATGAATACTTCGTACAATGAGTTAGAGAATACGCCTACGACGCGCTAGAAACTGAGGCAGGGATACGCCCTTGATATTGAATGTTTCCAAGAATCACGTTATGTTATTACACATGAATTGTTGACTAACTTGGTTTACTTTGGACAGGAAAGCCCGGACGGTAAGTATGGGTAAGTCGTGCATGTATTTCCATGCGACACTTGAATTTGGCAACACGGGGTAGGTTATGACATATGCCATAAAATTGATCCTAAGGCAAGATTAGAAAGACAAGAAAAGATAGAGATGCACAAAAATAAATGGAACGTGTTTGGTAATGATAGCATTGTGGGCGAGCTAGCCTCCCCACCAGTGCATAACAATGTACTGATAACCCCACAGTCTGCTTGCAGGATGCAGGAGACGCCGGCGGGTGCAGAGCTTCCATCGAACGTGTTAAGGCTTGGAGCCAACTCCGGGGCCTTGGGACGTTGCAAGAAGCTGAAGCACCCTGTACAGGACATAATGTATCAGAACATCGCCATAAATTATTCCATGTTGTAAGCCACTTGGCACGCCTTTTATGTTTCAGAGGGAGAGAGAGAGCTTGAGTGATTTGTAATATCGGCCCAATGCCGCTTGTAAACTTCTTGAATATCAATAAAGATTTGAATTCGCTTCAATTTGTGTTCATTTACTTTCCGCTGCAAATGGGAACACTCTGTGTGACTCTGTGGCCTAGCTCAAATCGGCCGTTTCTGGAATTAGCCTTGCACGGGCACAACCTAGGCCCGTGCGGCATCACGCCTTAGTGAGGACGATCGCTCCTGCGGGAGCGGGGCGTGACAGATTGGTATCAGAGCACGGCTTTACGTCCTTGGACTTCATTTAGATTCTCTCAGTTTTGAAAGCTCGTTGAAAACAAAAGAACTGTACGCTCTCTCTCGTTGTGCCTTGGGATGTTCCATACAATAAATCTAATATTTTCAAAAGCTCGTACGATTACTCGGTTGGACAGGATCGATAGGCAAAAGCCTTTGTGCCACCACGACGGGCTTGAGTTGGAAGGAACCGGTGCTAAGAGTTAGCAAACACAATGCGTGCTTGAATGAGCTTACGCTGACAGCAAACGAGTACACGAGACCAAAGTATAGTTCAAACGGGATGGTTATGCACGCAGCCTTTTGGCTAAGTTGTGCAGAGTATCGCGCACCTAGACCTTCTGGTGCAAACGAGTTGCGAGTGAGATCGATTATCGCTCGAACGAGAATAAGTGAGCATGCGAACTCGAATATAGTCCGTACGGGATAGCTATGCACACGGCCTTTTGGCTAAGTTGTGCCGCGTGTCGTACACCTCGACTTCTGGTGTAATCGAGTTGCGAGCGATATCAAGTACCGTTCGATCGGGAACAGAGATACACTTAGAGTGTATATCGATAGGAACGCTATCAAACTAACGCTTAGGCGTGCACGGAAGATTTATTGGATTAGTGCGAACGATTTAGTACGTCGAGGCGACGTGAGCGATTACGCTAGAGATTCGTCGAACGAATCTAAAGGATGTCTTAGCGCGTGATGCAAATATGACTGTGGATTAAATAGGATGGCTCGAACCTGAGTGGTGTCTGAGCGATTACGCTAGACTTTATCTTGGATTTAATAATTTAGCTCTGGGTTTCAAAATGGTTCTTCTTTAAACAGATAAGCAAAACAGGTTTTTATCATTATTTCTTTCTTGCTATTATTCTTTTATTAGATAATAATAAAACTGTCTTGATTACGTCAATCACCTGCTTTGCAATCTTGGTAGAAATCTAAATGTTGGTCTTAACGTAGAATTAAAATTTTATTTTGGGACATGAGAATATGTATATGAATATATATAGCAGACACTTTCCTGACACTTATGCATGCTACACTTGATTTCCACCTATCTGAATACATATTAATATGTCGTTAATATTTAAATTCTCAAAACCCCAATATTTTTGTTTCTTTGCTTTTTCTAGCTTAACTCATGGTTTAAATATAAATTTCATGTTATTAGTTATGTTTACATCACTGCATCATGTTAATATTACACTTGTTTAAATGTTAGCTTATTTTCAGACTTTGCATGTAAATGCTGAACTAAAACTGGTTTAACCTTTCAATGCTAAGCTATAACCCTGTACAAGGACACACACACACCCTAACTTAGTATACGCTGTCATGTAACCTAACCTTTTCTCTCTACGTTATGATCACATACCTGTATAGATATATATATAGAGCTTAGGCATACATGTTATAATATATGTATATACATAACTAAATCTCTACCTCCTTATATATATATATATATATATATATATATATATATATATATATATATATATGGTTAGCCATGCATGTTATGAGTAAATAGGTTGTATATTGTAGATTGTTAACCAATATGCCATGATTAGTGTAACTTGATAGTTATTGTTTGAAACCCAAATCCTCCTATACACTTTCATGTATATTTCACATACATACACGAACAACATAACTTGTACATAATGCTAGCTTTTTCCTCTCTAACGCGATATATATAAATATATTGTGATTGGATTTCCACGCAATTGGCTTTAATTCTTTAACTTTTGATTTTGATTTTCTTGAATAGTACCCTTTATTAGATAAATGGTAGTTAACTTTATTTTATTTTGATAAGTACCAGTTTTTATATAGGACGGTAGACTGCCTTACAGTTTTGATGATTTGTTATTTCTGTATCTTTTCCAGTTTAACACCCCTGATTGCTTGTATGTTTGATACCCTATGACCGTTTTGGTTAGCATGACTAGTATACCTAGATGAGACTTTCACTACCATCATATGCCATGACCCTGTATGCCGTCTTTTTTAAATCGTATGATTTAGGAAAGTTCTGAGACCATGATTGTTGGGGAAGACTCTAGAAGAAGTACAACCATCTTAATTTCGAGGACGAAATTCTTCTAAGGAGGGTAGACTTGTAACACCCACTTTTCTGAAATGAGGGTAATTTTGAACTTTTATAATTTTAATTAATCAATAATAAGATTTAACTGATGTTGTGATTTTTGGTAATTTTTTAATCAATTTAAAACTATTTAAATTGTTGAATTGTGATTTTGATGGTTAACTAGTTAAACCCTAGTTTTGCTAAGCTTAGAGACTAACCATGACCAAGAGAGCCTAACCATGTGATTAGGATGACTAATTATGACTTTTTAGCCTAAAGGTATTTTGGTCATTTTGACTTTTTGGTGCTTTTGAATTTTTATTATTTAAATATGTGCTAATTGTTGGTTTGAGGCTTGACCTAGAAACTTAGCCTAATCTAGATTAGCCTTGAATGATTGGGTTAACTAGTCATGAGATAATTACTAATATCTAGATATTATAGGAAGATATTTTTACTCTAAGATATTTGTAAAAGTTAGCCTATGACATTTTGAACCAATAGGAATGCCTAGAATTTGTTGGACAACCCTTAGCCACTCATCAAGACCTAAAACCTAGCCCTAATAAATCTATGGCAGCCATCAAACACCCCCTCCCCCTTCCTATAAAGTCCCATTAACAAAAGCCTTGCCTCTTTTTACTTCTTACTAAGAACCCTAGAAATTCTCCTCAAATTTTCTTTCCCTAATATCCAAATCATCTCCAAATCAACCCCTTCTTCCACCAAATCTTTTTCATTTCTCTTCTACTCCATGGTTAGAGGGTGCTAGCCAAGTTTGGGAGGATTCGGAGCTCGTTCGTGTCCTTTTGGAATCTCTACGTGTCAGTGTCGTGTCGGAAGGCTTTTCCTTTGAATCTCTCTCCCGGAAGGTATAATCTCTCCTCTAAACCACCCTACATGCATATAGGAATATTTTAAACCCATAAAAATGATCCCCATGGTTGTATCTCCATTTGTGTCCATTTTGAGTCCATTTGGAGGTCATAGGAGTGTCCTTTGTGTTGTGGATGTGTTCATGTTACATATATAGATTTATATATATATTGTAATGAGAGTGTATCTATATTTATATATGTAATAAATGGTTCATGATGATTATATAATCAAGTTTGTGAGTGTGGTTCCTCATATTATTATTGCTATTATTGTTGTGGATAATTAGGATATATATTGTGTATTCTTTTGGCTCAAACTATCTAAATCCGTCATGATTTTTGTCCACGTTTTTAATTTCAGCCCTAACTTAGAAATGTCATAACTTCTAGCTCAAAGCTCGGTTTAATCTCCCATTTATTTAAAAGAAGCGTATTGAAGTTAGCTTTCCAAAAACATGTATTAATAGGCCTAATTCTTTCTGTAACTTTCTGGAGAATTATTTGAGTGTCAGCTGTACGAAAGTCAAATGCGTTCTCGGTGTTTTCGTGATTTCGGGAGTTTCCGAAAACGAAAACGCGATCCGTTTGAAGTTTCGAAAAGCTAACACATAGATCTATAACATACTTTAATCCTAGAATTTAATTCATGCTGAGTTGGTACAGTAATGATTATTAGTAGGAGTTACTATTCGGCATATGCATTTTGTGCACCCTTTTGTGTAATATAATATTCTATTTGATTTTAACCCATGTTATTGTATATACATTATGTAACTAAATAGAGAATGCAAGCATAGTAAATGGTTAAATAAATAATGTACGAGGTGTAAGTATCCTATTTAATGTAAGCATATATAAGTATGGCTTGTAATGAATATGTAGGTTCCATAGTATGTAATGTATGGTGCATATAGTAGTGCAAGAGAATAAATGAATGATGAATGAATGCAAGCATGAATGTAATATATTAATAGATGTAATGTATGCAATATACAAGTTAATGAGATATAATGTTCTATGTTAACACAAATCCTATATTACCTCATGTACCCCTTACACTATGTTGACACTATCACACTTGACACTTTGTTCACTTACACTTTGATACTCTTTGATATGTATACACTATGTATGCCCATTTAACCCTCACTTGTCCCTTTGCCATGTTCACATACACACATAGCCTCTTAAATAAGTATTTATGAATATAGTTAACTTAGCTATGTATGTATATTATATATATGGTAGCATATTGTATTGTAATATATAAGTTTATATAGCTATTGAAATGCCTTGATTATAGACCTAATGTTGAATACCAATATATGCATGTGTATATATGTGTAGGCATGTATAGCTTAAAGTAATAGATTACCTAGTGTATATCTAATGTGAATTCTTGCCTATTTGAGTATTGAATAATTGTATGCTATATAGAGTTGGGTGTATGTTGGCTTGTATAGCCTTGTATTGATGTGTGCTTGCTAGGATAGTCTTGGTTAGGCCTAGTAAGACTTGCTGGGTTAGGACATGACCTAATTTGACCTAGTTTGACCTAGTTTGACTAGTGTAGTTGACCAGAGTTGACCAAGGGTTGACTTTGGCCTAGTTTGACCTAGATTCATGTAGAATGCATTGTAGTGCTTTATATTACCCTTCTGGACATGTTGTGACTTGTGCTGTTCTAATTAGGAGCCAGACACCTTTCCTCGGACAGTATCTTTACCTTGGACATTCAGATATCAGGCGAGTACATTCTCTGATTATTTCATACTTGTTAGGTTTTATATTCTTGCTCTAGATTACTTTACATGATGCTGTCACGTTGTTATCACGGATTGGTACTATATGGATCTTGTTATGCGATGTTATCTCCCTCGGGGTGCATCAGATACAGTTGTCATGTGCTTTTCACGAACATCTTGTATTTCATGTACACCGCTTTCATGTATACTCTTGTGCAATCTTGTACTCTCATGATCACGTGAGCAAAATATGATAAAAATCTCTTGTACAAGGTAACGTAACTTGACTGGATCCTTGTGTATTGATTGGGAAGAGTGAGTAGGAATGGTTATGTGATTAAATCCCATCTTGTGCAATCTTGTGCACATCTATTGTACACTCACGTATGATGGAGCTACCTATTGTTATTGTTTGACCTAAGCCATTTACATAACCATATTGTGCTCTAAATCACTAGTATTACAGTTTTACTTATCCTATATAAATATGTTTCAGTTATAAATTCTCTCTCGTTTTCATAGACTTTTCTTACAGTTCATGTATCTTACTCTTTGCATGCTTTACATTTCCCAACATGATATGAACTGCGTGAGATGTATTGTGCTCGCTCCTGTCCTGACTGGACCTGTTGACAAATTTTACAGATAGCTTGGAGGTTGCTTGCTAGCCTAGAGGAGACACTTTAGAGGTTGTTTAGATAGTTATTTCATTTGTCTGGAGTTGTATTTGATTTGTGGATTACTGTATTGAGTTTTGAGATGTATTTCTGGATTTATGTATCTTAGACACTTAGACTTCTATCTTCTGTACCTCTTTTGGATTTTATGTTTTATCTATCCTTATCATGCTCTACCTTAGATGTGATTGAGACTGTATCTGCTATGTCACCCCCATTCGAGGAGTATTACTGCTTAGCATTATATTGTTAAATGTTGTGATCTAGGACAGCGTTTTACCACCGACACTGCAGCGTAGGCTGGGCGTTATTACGTTCTCGTACCCAAACAGTGGGTGGGGGTCGTGACAATTGTGACTTGAGTTTGGACAATGATCTTGAAACTAGCTTGAGGAATAGCGATCAAACTTGATCTTGAATATCAAAGAAATTGTGGAATATCCAACTCGGACAACAGCATCAACGCACGACTCGAAATCGGTTGCAAGGAAAGATCGTCAGGTTACACATATCGTCGATGGTATTGAGGCGTATCAAAGATCGATATGCAATAACTCGGGGGTACTCTGACTCGGCGAATGACGATCGTGCAAATGTCAATGTTCCGTTGGATGCTATACTTGGGATGTTAAAAATGTGTCGAGGAAAAGATAGATTTGGCTCGAGGATTTTCTACTTGAACGTATGACGGTCAGATTATCGAATTGATTTGGCTTGGATAAAAATATGAATGCTTGGATTTGCTTCGTTGACAACCACAACGTTGACGTTCTTGTCTTATGCGAGCGCAACTCTAGCCTCGCACATACGTCACGCCGGATTATGACGATTACTTTACGTGAGCGCTGATATGGTGATTAATACAGCGGGAGTGATTGAACTTGGATGGCGTGGCAATCTGATTGCTTCGATTTGTGGTTTGACGCGAAGGTGGACTCGAGAATGAATTTGTGTGCTTGAAGAATTGAACTTGAGGATTGAGTATGTCCAATCCGTGTATCGAGAATGGGTTAGTCTAAAACTCAAACAAGAGTTACGTCCCGATGAGAATGATTATTTCGTTGCATGGTGATTCATGAACCGCCGTGGATAATCGGACTCGCATGAGATTGGGGCACAATGTATTGTCGAGCTGGATGACATCGTGATCGAATACATGAATTTGTTAGAGCTGGTGATTGAACGGAATTGAATATGTGTAACGTAAGTCTTGATGCGAATTAGGTGATCATGCTCGATGATTAAAAATTTGAATAAAACGAACATGGGTAGAAACTTTCGTACAAGCGAACAAATGGTTTAACCATAGGATTTGGGGCGAGCGTCGTGCAACGACCTTGCACGACGAGCCACGGACCTGACGTGTATCTATGACCTTGTGAGCTGACCTAGCGGATAGGCGGACGACCCTATGCCGAGTGATTGAACTTGTGCGATTGACCTTACAGTATCGTCTGGACGGACGATAGACTTGGGCAGCAATACTTAGAGTAGGACGGGAACTATGAGTGTGCGTGAATGACGGTGAGATTGGTCCCAAACGAAGGAAATGATAAGAAAGAATGATGCGCAGTAAAGTTGGGATAACGAATTGAATCATTGACTGGAAGACGTACTCGATGACAGTACAATATTTGGTCTCGAATCGGATGGGAATTACTTAGATTTGATCGGCTCCGCTAAGAAAAAATCGTATTGATTTCGTAGACAATAACGCTTGAGAAGCGAACCGGATCATCTCGAGGACTGAGATAAAATGATAGTGAGATGCATTTGAGTTTGGTTCTAGATCGAAGTTAGAGAAACGATCGACAATTCAAAACTATCATGAGTAGCTTGTCCGATTTCGCTAGTCGCTAAGCTTGGTTGAAATGTACGTATTCGGAGGACGCCTTGGATATGTGCACGATCCAAACTCAGCGATATGATGAACTCGAATGCAGCTGCAAGTGGGTGTTAAGATGCGCATAAAACAGATGTTAGCCACAGCCTACGACCCTCGTGTTTGACAAATTACAACGCACCTCGTACGACCATTATCGTCCCATGACACAACGCAATCGCAACCAAGTCGAAAGAAACACGACAATTGAATAAGAACCATCAACTCTAAAATGAATGAAAAGCCATTCAATAAAATCGACCAAACGTATGCGACACGGAACTTGGAAAGGTATCGAATATAGTTCGATGCAATCAAACGGTAAAGCCATTCGATAGGAATTGTCTAAGATATGCACACGGTATGAGTTAAGAAGTGGTAGGATGACCTGCACTCAAGAAGTCTCGAGGACGAGACTTGTTTTAAGCGGTGTATTATGTAATGACCCGCTCCGCCCTAGCGGAACGTCGATTCAAACGGCAAGTACAATGACTCAAACGAGCCATCGACCCGAAGAGTTGGCATCGACCTGATGAAGAATCGATGTAAGGCTTACATTGGCCCGTCAAGATGAATCCAGACTTAGACTTTCAAAGGCGCACTCGGAGTATCGCTCGGCCGATGCGAACATCGCTAAGGTGGGTGGCTCTGATGAACCCGTCTTTGCTTAGCCCAGACAAATAACGATACGGACACTATTGCTAGAATCGCTAGGCGTCAACACCGTGCATGCTAATAAATGAATGACTCAACGCATCTAGCTAAGGGAATAATCCCATCTTGTATGCTTGTTTAGAACATGGAAAAGAACTCGGCAAATATAGACACTCTCGTACCGCGCTCTACGCTCGTGCTAAGGCACAAGCTTACGTTCAAGTCCCTTATACGTTCAACAATGAAACAATGAATGGTTTACAACAATAAAACGGAAAGACTATCAATATAGTCGTTCTGAGTAGAGTTTAGCAACATTGAAAGACTATGGGACCGATGGGTAGCCAAGGCGACTCCCGTACGGGAAGTTGCATAATGTATAAATGAAAGAATGAACGAATAAACGAATGAATGAATGAATCAACGAATGGATGAATACGAAAATGAATCAATGAACGAATGGACAAGTGAAAGAAAGAAAGGAAGGAATGAATAAAAGATAAGAAGGAAAAGAATGGTTAGCGACAGGTGTGACGGGCACGTGCAACAGGGCTCGCTACCCGCGCTGTACGGACGCCAACCTGGTCGATAACGCATTATGGCTAAGGGTTAGCCTATGGCTCAGAGATAGATGTTAAGTTAAAATGACAAGATAATACAAAATGGTCGTGGACAAACGAAACAGACGATGGGGGGGTATACCGTGGCCGTGTAGTGGAAGGATTCTGCGGCACGGACGTTATGGGAGAATACCGTGGCCGGCCTAGGCGGAATCAAAATGGGGCTTACGGGCTGCTTGGGTACGGGCTTGGGCACCAGGAGACGTAAGTGCAGGGTATATTCAAGAGACTTAACAGGGTGTACCAGCCATCACCCTACGCTAAGTTGAGAAATACCAAAGGAAAATGTCCAAAATGGCTTGTCATGCCAGCGACCGGTGCATATAGATTAAGTGGACTTTGCTGGTGGCTATCCACGTGCAAGTCCTTGTATTAAAATAAAAGTAGTCTAAGTTAAATGAACAATCACCTACTGAACGGCTTGAGATGTATCACACCAAATGATAATGAATACTTCATACAATGAGTTAGAGAATACGCCTACGACGCGCTAGAAACTGAGGCATGGATACGCCCTTGATATTGAATGTTTCCAAGAATCACGTTATGTTATTACATATGAATTGTTGACTAACTTGGTTTACTTTGGACACGGAAGGACGGACGGTAAGTATGGGTAAGTCGTGCATGTATTTCCATGCGACACTTGAATTTGGCAACACGGGATAGGTTATGACATATGCCATGAAATTGATCCTAAGGAAAGATTAGAAAGACAAGGAAGGATAGAGATACAGAAAAGTAAATGGAACGTGTTTGGTAATGATAGCATTGTGGGCGAGCTAGCCTCCCCACCAGTGCATAATAATGTATTGATAACCCCACAGTCTGCTTGCAGGATGCAGGAGACGCCGGTGGGTGTAGAGCTTCCATCGAACGTGTTAAGGCGTGGAGCCAACTCCGGGGCCTTCGGACGTTGCAAGAAGCTGAAGCACCCTATACAGTACATAATATATCGGAACATCGCCATAAATTATTCTATGTTGTAAGCCACTTGGCACGCCTTTTATGTTTCAGAGAGAGAGAGCTTGAGTAATTTGTAATATCGGCCCGGCGCCGCTTGTAAACTTCTTGAATATCAATAAAGATTTGAATTCGCTTCAATTTGTGTTCATTTACTTTTCGCTGCAAATTGGAACACTCTGTGTGACTCTGTGGCCTAGCTCAAATCGGTCATTTCTGGAATTAGCATTGCACGGGCGCAACCTAGGCCCGTGCGGCATCACGCCTTAGCGAGGACGATCGCTCCTGCGGGAGCGGGGCGTAACAGATTGGTATCAGAGCACGGCTTTACGTCCTTGGAATTCATTTCGATTCTCTCAGTTTTGAAAGCTCGTTTAAAACAAAAGAAGTGTACGCTCTCTCTCGTTGTGCCTTGGGATGTTCCATACAATAAGTCTAATATTTTCAAAAGCTCGTACGAGTACTCGGTTGGACGGGATCGATAGACAAAGGCCTTTGTGCCACAACGAAGGACTTGAGTTAGAAGGAACAGGTGCTAAGAGTTAGCAAATGCAATGCGTGCTTGAATAAGCTTACGCTGACAGCAAACAAGTACACGAGACCAAAGTATAGTTCGAACGGGATGGTTATGCACGCAACCTTTTGGCTAAGTTGTGTAGAGTATCACGCACCTAGACCTTCTGGTGCGAACGAGTTGCAAGTGAGATCGATTATCGCTCGAACGAGAATAAGTGAGCATGCGAACTCGAATATAGTCCGCATGGGATAGCTATGCACACGACCTTTTGGCTAAGTTGTGCCGCGTGTCGCGCACCTCGACTTCTGGTACAATCGAGCTGCGAGCGATATCAAGTACCGCTCGGTCGGGAATGGTTATACACTTAGAGTGTATATCGATAGGAATGCTATCAAACTAACGCTTAGGCGTGCACGGAAGATTTATTGGATTTTGAGGATTAGTGCGAACGACTTAGTACGTCGAGGCGACGTGAGCGATTATGCTAGAGATTTGTCGAACGAATCTAAAGGATGTCTTAGCGCGTGATACAAATGTGACTGTGGATTAAATAGGATGGCTCGAACCCGAGTGGTGTATGTGATAAGTTCAGAGAAGAATAAGAATGAATATCGACGACTAGATCGTATGTCTCGAATCCGAGTGGTGTATGGATGTTCTTGGAAAATCTTTCGAGCAAAAATTGAGGATTACGAAACACAACGAGTACGTCGACGAGGCGATGTGATCGCGCAAAGCCTTAGAACGCGTCACGCTTAGTTGGTCGTGACTTCGAATGTCCCAAACGAGATGTCGTTCGGACAACTTGTCAATGGACAACGCAAGTTAGAAAACAATTCGGAACGATGAATGAAAATGAATGGTCTTGATAGAGGAAGCTTAGAGGATCACGCGCACAAATTCGGATTGATTCAAATAAATTGTGACTTGAGTTTGGACAACGATTTTGAAACTAGCTTGAGGAATAGCGATCAAACTTGATCTTGAATATCGAGAAAATTGTAGAATATCCAACTCGGACAACAGCATCAACGCACGACTCGAAATCGATTGCAAGGGAAGATCGTCAGGTTACGCATATCGTCGATGGTATTGAGGCATATCAAAGATCGATATGCGATAACTCGGGGGTACTCTGACTCGGCGAATGACGATCGTGCAAATGAGTAACAACAAAGGGTTGAACTTCAAGCATGAAAACAATTGAAAGTGAAATAAAGTTTGAAATGGGCTCAGAGGTAGAAAATATATGAAGAAAATGAAAAGCACAGAATCTGATACATTGTTGTATAAACAGGCTCAGAGCTTGGCAACATGGTTCATCAAATATATATAAAACTGATCCAAAATATAACCATCAACTAAGAACATGTATAAAAATATATGAATATACCCATTATATGAAACTGAACCTGTATCAAAACTGATCCAATATACTCTCAAAATGAAACTGAACCACCATCATATGAAACTGATCCAATATACTCTAAAAAACTGAACCTGTATCAGATCAAAAACTGAACCACCATCATATGAAAAACTGAACCTGTATCAGAACATGTCAAAGCAGGTATCATGACAAACTCATCATAGTCCGGAAGAATAAAAACTGAAAGATTGGTATGAAAAAACTGAACCAACATAAAAATTGATCTAGCAATGTATGAAATAATATAGATCTAAAATTAAGCGTAAATTTCTACGGTATGAAAAAATATAGATCTGAAATAGTAACGATGTTGCAAATCCATTTCACCTTTCATGCAAATAATAGAAATCTAGCAATGTCAGATCTAAAATTTTAGATCGACAAATTATTACAGCAATGTCAGATCTGGAAAATATAAATTTTCAGATCTAAAAATTTGATCTACAAATTTTTAGATCTAAAAACTTGATATACAAATTTCAGATCGAAAATACAAAATTTTCTTCAAATTTTCAGATCTAAGAACTTCAACTCGAAAGTAGAAAATTTTCTTCATGCAAATAATATAGATCTACAACTTTCTTCTATTTTTCACACAAATTTGGTGTATACTCACCGAACAGAATATTAAATCATGATTAAAATTAAAATAATACACAAAAAATCTAACAAATTATGTAGATCGAAGATGAAACACTCAAAAAATTTCCAGATCTGGTTCATAGTGTAGCGCCCCACTTTCGATAGGCGACGGAACTTCATAATATGCTTGCGCCGAGACAGATCGGCCGGGAACTTAGATGGTCATCTGACTCGATCGTTAAGCTTGGTAAACGATAACGCTTTGCGACATCGATTCAAATCGATTTGGACGAAAGTTAGAGAATCGATCTAACTAATGGAACGACTTCTGTTGGAATAAGTCCTAGATGCAGCGGGCTGCGTCTCGATGAGTGAGCTCTCTAAAAGAGTCCCTTCGACGGGACCGGACCGCTGTATAGATTTCTTGGAGCTTTGCCGCTGGGCTTGATGAAGTGCTTTCGCGTCGTTTTCAAGGATGCAATTACAATTTCGATGCAAGAAGGAAAGAAGGAATTCTAACAAAGCGTTGGTGCCATTGCAGGAGCTCGCGTAACTAAGGATTGACGTTGCGTAGCGCTTCGACGATCGGCACAAAGTAAAGTAACTGGTGGGTGATTCGGCCTTCTTTTCTATTCTGTCCCGCAAACTTATTCCTTGCTTCGAATTCATTCAAATCGAACGATGCCAAGTTAATTGCATGCCAATCCACTAAGTCAAGAACTCGGGAAAACGTATCGATTTACTCTGAAAAATACAAGTTTCTCAAATAGTCGAAAAAGTTTAAGGTTCTCGTAAAAAGATAGACTATTTCACGTGCTGTAAAATATTATGAAATGTCGATCGTGGGTTATGATGCCTCGGACAATTTGGTGCCTACGGGACGCTAAATCGGAGTACGTCTTGGGGAAAATGAAACGTTGCATGAGTTGGGGGAAATGATAATGTCGTTCAATACTGTTCGTGCTATACAAAACTGGTTGCATATATAAACTGTTCACGCATTGGCATGGTCATGGACAGCTTGTGCACAAGTTGATATTTTCTCGAATCGATATTCGGGGCATCAGAATCGACTCGACCTAGGGGGAATGATTAATCGTGCTTCGGCACTGATGCATTTTGGACCGTCTGTCAGGCTTGCAACCTAGACTGAGCGGGCCGAAATGCCATTGAGATAGTCCTATGTGATGTGTAACATCAATGACCGTAAATAAGATAGTAGCATGCTCACCTATTGTCTTATGCAGGTGTAAATATTATCTCTGTTTTCATGCAGGGACGAGCACGACCGTGGTAGGAAATATGATAAACTGCTATGTTTCACTGTATGCTTCATTTCTCAAATGGCTATCGAATATGAACTGAATTCATTTAGTTCTAATAGAAAGACAACTCTAAAGCATGCCTACCCTAACAATCAGAGTCGATTTAGACGAGTGGGTTCGTCTCGTCCACCCATTCCTCCAGTTTCTCCAGGTGCGGCATGTAGAAGCATGGAATTTCACAGCCAGAAAGCCCATGTGCCAGACACTACATGCGCTAGAGATCAGACAAAAATACTTCACAGTAAAATCAGCAAAGATAGACATTTGAAAGAAGGCTTTTTATTTATATATAAAAGTCTATTACATGTCTAGAAAAGGTTGTACAAAGGAGAATTTCTACAAAGAAAAGATCCTAAGTCTACAGCCAGCGGCCATCATGCGCCTCCAGACAGGCGCAGCAGTCACCATGTGCCGTCGGTTAGGCGCAGCAGATACCATGCGCCTCCTACCAGGCGCATTCCACCACGCATACTCAGCAAGGTGCATCCCTTCAGCAGCTCAGTTATGTGCATTCCCAGTTATGTGTATCCCTTCAGCAGCCCAGTTATATGCTGCTCTTACCAGCCAGGCTCACCTGATAAGTGCTTCGACTAAACGAAGCATTTAACCCTCTGGCTGGAACCAAAGAAGAGAAGAGCACCGCAAAACTGTGGCCAGGGGAGGCTTAGAAAGAGCCTCCAAAAGCGAAGGAAGACCGTGATCGAAACCACGGCTAAAGGAGCAGTTTCCAAACCCACCAGAGTGGGCAATGCCCACTTTGAAGGAAGAAAGAGCCTAGCACCGCAATTCCGATCTACGGCTCTTCTGGAATAACGGAGACGAGGCCCGAGCATCCCTATCTTTGGATGCAACAGGCACCTTCTGCCTGCCTCAGAAGCCCTCGACTCCATCTTTTGGATGTAACAGTCACCTTCAAGTGCATCAAAGACGACATGGCGTCTCATCTTCACCCTCGGGAGCATTTCGTCAACAGAATGCACCCGGGTACCCAAGATCATGTTGGAAGTACGTGAGAGAATGAGAAGCAGAACTTCTCTTCATGCCACTATTTATAGGCCGGACAGATCAAACCCACGCGCCAAGTGGATGGCTCTCCGAATTTTGTGCAATGAACTTGCATTAAATGGATGAACCGAACGCCTCGAATTCAGCCAAACGGCTATTTAAGATACTTGAGAAGCGTAACAGCCGCATCAGTAAAAGATATGTCGGATGCGTCGGCCAGAAAGCGCATCACACAGACGTGCTCTTCGACATCAGGCGCATCACACAGACGCGCCCTTCAGTACCAGGCGCATCACAGAGGATGCGCCCTCACGCGTCCCCATACCCAGTGGAACGCCAACCGATGCACCCCCTCAGTTGTCCATCGAATGTCAGAAACAATAAATGCTGAACTGACAGAGTTGGCAGCATGCTTCCCGAAGTCTGAACAGTTGACAGCTTTTTCAGAAAATAAAGCGTCGGCAACGTCAGCATCATTATTACTTTACTCCGACGGCTACTGCCACGTGCCACCCAACCACCCACATGTGCCTCAAAATCCATACGCCTCAGACTCTTCACTAATCCCTAAAGACAGAAGAAAAGTCTCTATTTGAAGCTTTGCATGCGCCTCAAAAGCCATGCGCCCCAGACTGCTCTCTGATCCCAAAAGACAGAAGGAAAGTCGCCTGCATGTGCCTCAAAAGCCATGCGCCCAGAATGGTTCGTGACTCCTAAAGGTTACGAGCCAAAGTCTCCTCATGCGCCCAATCCAAGGCGCATCCCACCAGATCATCCCCCACCAAATCCGAGATCCCCGAGCCATGAGTCGACGACACGTGTTCTTTGACTCAATTCATCCAAGATTTCAGCAACGGAAAGATCTTCTCCTCTGCTACGTGCCGGCTCACAACAGTAGTATGAAGAATTCAACCCCTCGATCAGGGCGCATTATCCATGCGCCTCCATCAGCAATCTCCACGTGGCGTCCCCACGCACCAGCACATCCTACATACGCGCATGAGCAGCCAGCCTACAAAACTATAAATAGAGGGATCACTTCCTTCTCACCTACGCACAGAACACACAACGAACATACAGAGAATCACCAGAGAGGCAGATACAGACACTCAACGTCTTCCTCCTCTCAGCAAGCTCCAGCACCCAGAGCAATCCAAACCTTCAGAGAACCGATAACCGTCGTCAGCTCGTCAACGGAGTCAACGCATTACCACTCGCTCCATTGGCACCAAGGACCCAGATAAACAAAAGTGTACTCCTAGGACTACATCTAAGTCCTATATTGTAATACTGTTCTGTTTGTATTAAAGTTTTCAATCAAACAATTTTAATAGCAAACAAGCTGGCGACTCTGCTGGGGACATCTTTCTCCTCCACCGAGAAAGTCGTGTCACAAGCCGACGACGTGAAGGTGGGCTCCTCCCACAAGACGCTGGTTGTGCGCCTCAATCAACAGGCGTACGAGGAGTTCATTTCTGAAGGAAGTGCGAGTCCTTCGAAGCGGCTACCAATGCCGAAGAAGACCCGCCGAGTCTGGGTGCGCAAGGTCGACGCCTCGGGCACCACCACTGAAGGGGATGCGCCAATCCAGCCTTCCCTTCCTGCTGACGTCCTCAGCAACCAAGGTGCGCCCGCTGATGCAGTGCATCTCTCGGGGAAGCGTGCTGCTGACCACATTCCCCAGCCATATCCCTCTCAGGCGAGGAAGATGCGTCGACGGAGCAGGGGCGCAGCTAATGCCCCGTACATCATCTCTGATGCGCCACAAAAAGTCTCTGTCTTTGACAGACTCACTCGCTGTAATAGCGAAGAGAATTTGGATGCTGAGTACTATGTGCGCCAGCGGGCTAGTACGAAGAAATCTAAGGCGGTACGGGCCATGCGTCACAAACATGCTATGCCAGCAGCAGGCCAGAAGTATGCGCTCACAATCACACGCGCTGCTGATGGCAAGCTGTACAAGGTCGACTCAGGTGCTTCTGCACCAAAAATGAGCCGACCTTCAAAGTCCTCATCTCATTTGGGCGTATCTACTGCGTGCACAACTAAGTCAAGTGAGGCAAATTCAGTGGTCTTGAACTCCCGCGCCTCCTCTGGTTGTGCATTTGAGGTCCGTTTAAGTCACTTCAAATGTTGTGGTTCCTCCACTACTGATCGTGATGCCTGTTTGATATTAGATCAGGGGGCGCAACACTCACCTGACCGCCCCGGCGTTTGGCCTTGCCATGTGCCTGAAGGGGGTGTGAAGGCAGCACTCTCTTCCAACGACCTACGTAATGTGATCATTCACAAGCGCCGGTCAGGAGAGTCGACCAACAAGCACGATTCGCCTCCCACGGGGCATACTGGTGCGGTGGTCACCATCAACTGCTGTTGCAAGGCGGCAGTACCACCAAGGCAGTCAGTCTTCCAGCGGCTGCAATCATCGACACCCCTCCGACATCGCCTTGGGATGAAGGTGTCAACAGAAAAGGAGCCAAGGGTTGCTTCATGCAACGTGATCTCCAACCCCTCGTCAGTCCGGAAGACGACTGGCAATTCCTCGTCCTCATCTAAAAGCCACTCGAGGAAAACCAAGGCAGCTGTCTCGACCTCGGGAGTGTTCGAAGGCACTCGGTCGAGGAAGAAGTTCTTGGAGGAAGCTGGGGGTAGTCAGATCCTTATCAAGCCCCCTTCCGAAGATGAAGATGTCCAAAGCACAGCTGCGACGGATCATCATCCTCGAGGCGAAGTCAGCCTTCAAGAAGCCCCTCAAAACGAGGATGTCTCCCAGAACACAGCTGGGGGTAGTTTCGGTGACGAAGGGGCCCTTCAAGACGGAGCCGAGGGTAATCAGGCCCTTGCAGATGCACCTGTCGAAGATGATATCCAGAACGTGGCTGGGGGTGGCCAAGATGAAACTCCAGGAGAGACGACTCCTCCACATGAGAATGTGGCCGAGAGCGAAGCCTCAACCAATCCATCCACTCCCGGCCGTGTCATGACAGTATACATGACTGGGGTGAATCTGAGTCTGATGCGCCGCCGCAGGACATCGTCCAGCGCATAGACACACTAGAGGGAGGACTCAAAACCCTCTCTGCCTCCATGTAAATACTGACTCAGGCAGTATTTGAAATACGGTCGGCCTTGACCAGAATACCTTCAACCGGTCCCGACCCAGGGGCCAATGGGGAGTCGAGTGTACCCCTTCAACGGGTATCCTCAGACATAGATCGTCGAGAAGTACCCCGGACGTCTGAGCCCTCAAACACTCAACTCCAGGTGGTACCACCTTCTCTGACTCCCAGCTCCACGGAAGATGTGGTCGAAATGATCAAGGACTTGCGGGAGCGCTTCGAGTCCAAGAACAGGCAAGAGGAGCGCCAGAAGATGGGCATCCCTCAGCCTTATCCCCTCGAGTAGAACAAGGTGGTTTATCCTCCAAAGTATAAACCATAAACACTGATGCCGTATGACGGAAAGGACTCTCCGCGTCGCTACCTGACGTACTTCCAGTCACAGACGGGGCATCTTCCAAAGTTGGACGTACTACTCACCAGCATCTTTGTTGGGGCCCTAAAAGGAGTGGCGTACGACTGGTACTGCAGCCTTCTCGATAATTCCATATCGTCTTTCGACGACTTGACACGCCTCTTCCTTGACCGCTTCTACGACGGCGGAAAGGACATGACGATGGCGTCCCTCATAGAGATACACCAGAAGGAGAAGGAAATGGTTCGCGTGTTCATCGAACACTTCCGACAAGCCTGCTTCAGGCTACCTCCAGGCATGCCGGAACATGCGCTCCTCTCCTCTTACGGATGAACATGCTGCATGCAGTCAAGCTCTGGCTCAACTCCACTCCTCCTCCCGACTGGAGCTCCTTGATCATTGAAGCCGAAGCCGCAGAAAAGAAGGCGGCCAATGCACACCTTCTGGGGGTCAGCTTCCCTGCCTTTGATGATAAGGAGAAAAGGTCTGCAGCTAACAACCCCGGACGAGAGACAAAGGGGAAGCAGGCATTGACTGTTAATGCCTCCAAAGGCGCATCTGTGCCTACTCAGAAGCCTCCACTTGTACCAAGGCCCAAGGAGGTTTATTCATTCAACGACGAAGACACCCTGCAACTCTTTGAAATACTGAAGCAGGGTGACAAGATCAAGCTACCGGACCCAAAGCGGCCCGATGAAGTTGGGAAAGTGGACAACCCAAGGTACTGTCACTACCATCGGTTTGTCGGACACCCGACCAAGGACTGCTATGTCCTCAAAAATTATATCCAGCGCATGATCAATGCGGATGTAATCTCTGTCGACTACGAAGAGAAGA
This sequence comes from Iris pallida, assembly GCA_029216955.1. Lineage (NCBI taxonomy): Eukaryota > Viridiplantae > Streptophyta > Magnoliopsida > Asparagales > Iridaceae > Iris > Iris pallida. The sequence goes on from JANAVB010027997.1 coordinate 1,250,780, forward strand.
CGGTGTCAGCCAATGTGGTGTCACTCCAGTTCGGCACCTTGTCGCCGACTACCATACAAGATGGCATCGTCCCCATCCCTAAGGCGATAATAGAGGTGGTTAACTTACCACCTATCCATGGCACTGTGAGTGGACTCATCCCACTCACCACATCTCGAGGAGAGGTCCTATGGGTTCACCCCGACCTCGTCTCTGAGGTGACTCAACCGGAGGTACGCTCTACCTCCAAATCCAAAGACAGGAAGATCAAGTCTTGCCATACGGTCTCTTCTTCAACGGAAGAGGTACTCCCTGTGCAGACGCGTGCACAACAGAACGCCCAGCCCGGCGAAACTGTCGTCGAGGTGGTGCCTCCTTACACCGTCCTTGCTGCTCAGGAAGAGGGTCCGTCTAAGCCCTCAGTAGCCAATAAGCAGAAGCAGGTGGAGGCTCGTTTCGACAGGCCTCTACGAAAGGAGAATGCTTCGGGGCTAGCCAAGCCCCACAACTTCGACATACTGGCACAACTGGCCAGTACTCCTGTACGCCTATCTTTGTTCGAGCTCTTGCATCTTTCCAAAGACTTCCGAGAAGCTCTCTGTGAAGCTCTGAAGGATGCCGAATCCTTTCTCAGTCAGGACAAGCAGCCTGAAGACGTCCCAACTACTTGTGCGTACTGCCAATGTGCGGATGAAGTTATCCCAAACATAACTTTCACCTAACAAGACATGCTGCTCAAGCACCACCGACATAATCGGCCGCTGTATTATACATGATATATCGGTTCAGTCAAGGTGAGTCAGATTCAGATCAATCCGGGGTCTTCCCTCAGCATTATTCCGAAGGCGCTACTATCAAAACTGGGGATCCTAATGTACCGGCTTGCGCCCTCCAACATAACCATCAGTGGCTTCAACGCTAGCAAAAGCGAGCTACTGGGCAAAATCTGACTAAAGTGTCACATCGGCAACCTCAAAACTGAGGTGACTTGCTATGTTGTGGACGCCGAGGTCAACTACAACATCCTGCTCGGTCGACCATGGTTACATGAGTACTTGGTGGTGCCCTCCACGCTCTACCAATGCATGAAATATGTATCCACCAACGGCGTCATCCGGACGGAGTTTGCAGACAATGATCCTTTTAAAGGGATTGAAGCCTACTTCACCGATTCCGACTTGTACAAGCCACTTGACGAGGAGGAAGCCAATGATGCTGATGATGAGACAGAGACGGCAACAGAACCGGACATGGAGCCTGAGATGACTCCCGACGCCCCTTGAAGATCCGAATAAAGGGCAAACCACCCCCAAAAGGTGCCTCCAATGAACATCAAGCTACCAGGGAAAGAACCAATGTCACGACCCGCACCCGCTTTTCGGATGCGAGCACGTGTCCAAGCCCAGCTACGCATCGAGCGGACTCCAGCCCGACTCGAATACGTATAAGCTGTCAAGGTCATGGTAAACTGCCAAATCATGGCAAACAATTCTATATCTCAATCCATAATAAGATAATAAACAAGAATGAATACTATGGGTTGTGGTCTGCAGCCCACTAGCATAAATGTCCGATAAGACTCTAAGGAAAATAACAAGAGTCTACAACTGAAACGAGAAACAGGATATCTCATGATAAGGAATGAAAAGCACGAGCGGATAATAAACACAATAACAATACCTGAATCCCGTAATGTATCATCGCGTCTGCCATCCAGAACTACTAGCTAACTCCGTGCGATCGCTAAACCTGAGGAGATCATCAGGTCCTCAGAGGACTAGCAAGATACATAATATATATGCCTATCTAACAGTTTTATCATGCACAAGGAAATCAACAAGAAAGAACAAGGACAAGACAAATGACTACGAACACAAATACGAACACAAATACGAACACTAGAACAACTACGTATAAATGAACTGTCGGATGAACGAAACATGATGACCAATGGAAGAAACCAAACCCTTGTCCCGAGTGTGGACTCACTGGTTTGAACTAAACACTAACCCTCGTCCCGAGTGTGGACTCTCTGGTTAGTACTAACCCTCGTCCCGAGTGTGGACTCTCTGGTTAGTTCACGGCAAGGCACCCTCGTCCCGAGTATGGACTCTCTGGTACAAATACTACATCCTCGTCCCGTGTGTGGACTCTCTGATGTAAATACCCTCGTCCCGAGCGTGGACTCTCTGGTGCAAGTCAAGTCAAATCTACACCCTCGTCCCGTGTGTGGACTCTCTGGTGTAAATAATTGACATCCTAGTCCCGAGCGTGGACTCACGGATGTAAACAGATCAAGGAAAACACCCTCGTCTCGAGTGTGGACTCTCTGGTGCCAAGAAAACAATGTCAAGGATTTAGCAGTTCACTTACACGTACTCGTTCTATGACACGACTCAAGAAATGTACTGACGAGAAACTCCAAATGCGAAACACAAGGCCAAAACATGAACATGGCTATAAACAATAAAAACAACTCCACAGAAAATAACAAGAAAAAGAACATGTCCATAAATAATCCAAAAGCTAGAAACTGAAATAAAATGCATGTAAATAAAACTATAGATGGAGGCAAGGTATACTTGCCTGGAGGTTGCACGCAAATCCAATAACAATCTAGTCCACTGCTAAGCCATAAAGTCCAAATCATCACAACTGTCTCCGAAAGCTGAAATAGACAATGCCAACAGTCTCAGAATAGTCAAATTAGCTAAGATTGCCTGTCCTTAATTCCAATTTTGGACACAGGGGCAAAACGGTAAATTTGGGCAAAAAATGATGTCCGCTGTTGGACCCGCTTTGCACCGAAAAGTGTGCCAGAGTCAATGGTCTCTAAAGTCGTCAAACTACATGTCTACGGATCCAGTTTTCTGATACGAACCCAACCGTATGTCCTAAGTTGGATTCCGGCGGGCAGTGCACAAAATCGCCCCTTGAGTCGGACCGTGGGGCCCGCGAAACGGTGATTTTACCAACGGTCTCAAAATCGGACCAAACTTGGCATACAGGACCAAAAAATGATACGGTCCTGTTGGCGCAAGTTTCGTCTCGATCTGACGAGCATTCACAAAGTTATGACTGAATTTGTATTGGACGGATACGGGGCGATTCCGACGGATACGCGTCGAATTCGTCGTGCACACACGACCAATTTGAATTCCGTCAAAGCCCACACGACCACGAAGCTGTTACGCAGCTTTCGATGCCTTCGATGCACGACCACGTCGCCCGGAATGGCGGGACGGACGTCGTATGGATGAGTTTTTCACGTTTTCGAAAACTATTTTATGGATTTTTTCTAAACTTCCAAAGCAGATTTCTCAGTGCATATTTAATGAACTTCGAATCTATAAAATGATTTTTGATCTCCTATATGTTGTCAATAAATACCTTCAAATAGATTTTTTAATTGATCCACGGATTGGCGAGAAATCGCCTCCCAAGTTGAGCGTTTGGACTGCTTATGTCCTGTTTCGGTACGTGATTTTTATCGAACTTTGGTTCGATTTCTACGTCACATTAACGCACTATAAATCATTCTACTTGAAGGGGTTTAAAGTCCTATATATTGCTAATGTACCTGAGAAGGCATTATGCAAAACGATCGCTAAACGATCGAGAAATCTGCCACCAAAACTCGGTGTTTGCTGCTGTGACTGCGCTCTGTTTCCAGGTCCACGCGTGCTGTCGCTGCCGCCTCCGGCCACGCGCGGTGGGCGTGCCGACGGCGGTTGGGTCGCCGGACTGGGGGGGTCGTGGTGGCGTCGGTGGCGACGTGTTAGGGTTTATGAGCTGCCGATCTCCTATAGCGCTTGTGCGTGTTTATATACACGGGGAACAAAGCCCGGGTTTGGAAGTTCAGCAGGAACGTTTGCTGAGCAAACACAAGGGCCAGGCCTGTGGCCTATCGGCCTGGTTGGCTGGCCAGGCCTGTAGCCTATTGCTTAATGATTTATATTCTAATTCCTATATGTACAATATATATATATATATATATATATATATATATATATATATATATATATATACACACACACACACACACACACACACATATACATAAATATATAATATATTTATATATAAATACATGAATATGCATAAATACTCTTGTATATATATATATATATATATATATATATATATATATATATATATATATATATATATATATATATATATATATACATATGTATAATATATTTCTATATATATACACACATATATGTACGTACACCTTCACACGTATATATATGTATACCTATATATATACACAATTATACGTATATATTTATATATCTCTATATATATATTCACACTTACATATATGCAATATATATATTTTATATATATACACACAAAAATATTTAATAATAATAATAATATAATAAGGATAATACAATAATAATAATAATAATAATAATAATAATAATAATAACAATAATGATAATAAGATTAATAATAATAATAACAATAATGATAATGATAATAAGAATAATAATAATAATAAGAATAGCAATAATGATAATAATAATAATAATAATAATAATAATAATAATAATAATAATAATAATAATAATAACAATAATGATAATGATAATAAGAATAATAATAATAATAATAATAATAATAATAATAATAATGATAATGATAATGATAATAAGAATAATAATAATAATAATAATAATAATAATAATAATAATAATAATAATAATAATAATAATAATAATAATAATAACAATAATGATAATGATAATAAGAATAATAATAATAACAATAATGATAATGATAATAAGATAATAGTAACCAACTAAATTGTCCACTAAGAGTCCTTGGTGAACATATCGTCCTATCTGGCCCTAGAATTTAGTACAGTTATTCGAAAACACCATTTAATTAAACTATTAAATATTTAGAAAGTAGTTGTCAAGTCCTAAAAATAAATAAGAAAATATTTGTATATACCTAAAATGTCTACATGGCTGTCCCGAGTTTCACTGCATGCCTACATGGGCTTGGATTCGGTTTGGGCCCTAGTTCGACTAAGTTAGTACAATCGGGTCATCTAAAAACAATATATTTAATTAATAAATAAATAGTTCATCGGTGGGGTTTAAGTCACAACTTAATCTGGTTTTCCTAGTTAGGACACTCATATGGCTTTGCATTCCCTTACCATGGCTAAACACCAGTCAAAGCACGCTACTGCACTATCCGTCCCATGATTCCTAGCCGTCTTGTACTTCAAAACTCAACCATGACTAGAGTCGTCTACCGTAATAATTAACTAAATAATCATTTCTAAAATCCTAAAAATCACAATTTAAATCAAATAAATAATTCAAAAAAAAATACCTTGAAAAATTCTCCGGGAAGGGAAGCTACAAATCTACCCACCTTAAAAATAATTTCGTCCTCGAAATTCTAATTCATAACTATGTCATAAAAATTCAAAGTCCTTAATCTCCTCGAATTTAATTCCTCGAAATATTTCATGACTTTATTTAGTCGTTTTATAATTCCGAGTACTTGAGACTTCCACCCACCTTTGGTCATACTACATCTCAAATTACGGTCATTAAACCTTATAACCTCCCAACTAGTTGCTAACAATTCTACCGGCAGATATCTTGGCAGATGGCAACTATAATATCTCATATCTATAAGCAACCAAATATTCAATAGTCAAGCAATACTATACAATAACTTAGAAATCTCTGATGAATCCTAGACAACACGATCGTTCGTCTCCTCGAAATAAGAGGAACGAGAGTCAATGGTACGGAAAACAAGAAAGTATATTCGAGAGCAAATATGGAGTTTTCAAGAACGTAGAGAATTTCTAGGGAAATTTTCAAGGCAGTGTGGATTGAGATTTCTAAGGGTTAGTCAATTGTGCAGGCTCGAATCAGTACAGTACGTAACCGATACGATATGCTCTGACCTGCATGGGCCACCAAAAAACTTGTCACGACCGCACACCGCTTTTCGGACGCGAGCACATGTCCAAGCCCAGCTACGCATCGAGCGGACTCCAGCCCGACTCGAATACGTATAAGCTGTCAAGGTCATGGTAAACTGCCAAATCATGGCAAACAATTCTATATCTCAATCCATAATAAGGTAAAACAAGAATGAATACTATGGGTCGTGGTCTGCAGCCCACTAGCATAAATATTCGATATGACTCTAAGGAAAATAACAGAGTCTACAACGAAACGAGAAAAGGATATCTCATGATAAGGAATGAA